>ML787883.1:750680-774246 GCA_009831015.1 Picea engelmannii | reverse complement strand
AGGTCATTATCAATATCAGTATTACCCTTGGGGGAAGTCCTTCACATACATTGCAATAAACTAGAGAAAAAACCAAATACAAGATCACAAAGAACCTCTTTGTCTTCATAAAATCAGAAAGTTGATAGGAAATTTCATTTGAAATAATTTTGGCCCAGTCGAAGACTACTCCCATCCGAATGGATAAATGCAGTACATATAGAACATACCTTGGAATATGATATGTAGTATCCTATTCAATGAGCCATGAGAAGAGACAAGAAAAATCTTGGTAGGGTTTAGACAACATGCATATGTCAATATGTGTTATGTGGGATGGCATGATAGAGGATGGTGTCAGGAAATCCTTTAGCAATTTTTCTTCAGCAACTTGTGCGTTAAGAAAATAATTTGTGTCTGGAAGCTTTAGGACTTTGTTTGAAGTCGATGGTCGCAACATTTTTCTGAATACAATATGAGTTAACAAAATAGGATTCCTTTTATCTTCCACTACTCGAATCATTATGTTCTTAGTGTTGAACTTTCTTGCGGACAAGGAGATGATCTCTCTGAAACCAAAGAGCTCTAGCATGCAACACACCTTAGCTAAACTAGTTGTCCAAAACGTTTTGGAGAGTTTTTGTTCTAGAGTGAGACTAGAATACCACTAATAAGTCATAGACTAGTGAAAGTCTTTATCATAGTGGGTTAAGGAATTGACAATATCTCCACAAAAAAGCTCTTTCTCCTTTCTAGTTGCCATATTTCCCCCCTTTTTTAATATACTTTGATATTTGTGAAGATTATTGACATAAACCACATACCTTTAATTGATCAGAATCTAAGATCATTAATAGTCCTTAATGAAACATCCCTTTGATATGTACACTTTCCTCCATAATGCATGCAAAATATCAATAGTAATTATCATTCTTAAGAAAATGATCTATGGGAAAACATAACAATCAAGCCTCATTTACCTCCGACAATCGTCTTTATCTCATGGATTGGGACATCATAAATGCACCATAAATCACCTCTATAATGGAAACCATGAAAGGTTGAATTTTGTGAAAAGTGCTAAGTGTGGGATATTCAATGTAGGGAGAATGTGGAGCGACTAGTCTTGTGGAAGCAAGAGCTATGCATAAAGAACTCATGCAAATAAAATGTTGTTGTGAAGGAATGGTTTGTGGAGAAATGATTTTTTGATGAGTTCTCTACATGGGAGACAAACAAAAATAAACTATGTTTTGGGCCAATTTGGAATACTATAAAAATAAAGTGTGGGGTCCTAATGCAAAGTGTGGAGAATAGACTCAATGCATGATGTAGAGCATGAACTCGATGCAAGGTTTCTTTGCATAGTGTAAATAGGAAATCAAGAAAATGACTAATTGTTGAGGAAGGTTATGAATGTTTCATAAAGTGATGTGGAAATGTGGAATGTATTCAAAATGTAGAGGAAAATGAATTAGGGAGGAAAATGGAGCTCCTTCCACATTCACATGAATTGAGGATAAAAATACAAAGGTTGAGATATGAAAATGGATCAACACAATCTTAACAATAAGTTCTTCTTTCTTTGACTCTTTATTGTTGGAACCTCAAGGTTTTGATGCTTCATCCCACTTCTACTGGAGACATTTGGTCTGACAATTGACCAACAATTTGAGACAGTCAGTCAGGTGGTCGACTAGAAGTCGACAATAGTCGATCAAGTAGTCAAATAGCATGTTAGTTGGATAGACGAATAACAGTTGGAGACAATAAGTTGATGGATCCACCAACCAAGCAATCGACTACGGGTTGGATGAATAGATGGTTGGGTCGACTTGGTTCAACTAGCTGACTACACCATGTGGATTTTCCATAAATGGTTCCAACAACCAATGATTATTTGTGGACAAGATCTTCTCTATTTCAAGGAAGAAGGTTAGATCTTGAGAATAAAGGACCCCATGGGTCATTATCAAGTGTGTGAATCAAGTGAATAATGTATTCAATAATGAATTGTGACATTCTAATCACAATTCTCTATGCTTAAGTGATGAAACAATGTCTTTAGACACGACCGATCTTCTTTGAAGTTTATTTCTCTTCATTTATTCTTTAGATTCTGTTATTGTTCCTGTTAGGGTTACCCCCAATCCCCAACATGGTATCAAGGCGAGTGGTTTGGACCTCACTTGATTTCCACAAATCTTATTGAGTCAGATATTATAGTGATCGACTCTGAGCTATTGATTTGTCAACTGTAACCTTTGTATTAGATTAGATATATTAGATATCGAATATGGATTCCAATATTGATCCTATTGTTTTGAATGGAATCGACTATGCTATTTGGGTACCAAATATAGAAATCTTGCTGAAAAGTAAAGGACTTTGGAAGTATACCAAGATTGCAATTCTAGATCCAATCGATGACCAAGTGAAGTTTGTCATCGACGATAAGAAACATGAGGTTGTAGGGGTCATCACGACCTGTATTTCTCAAGAGATTTGGTTCCATACCAGTGGAATTGACTATCCTCATCAAGTATGGAAGAATTTGAAGTCTCTATTTGATAAATTTGATAAGAGTCAAGTTATGCAATTGGAAAAAGAGTTGTTCTCTCTCAATCCTCATTCCTTTGACATAATTGAGGACTATTTCACACTTGTTAAAGAAATGTAGTTAAAATTAGGTGAATTTGGGAAGAATTTTTATAAGAAAGATGGGCAACTCATCGATCTAGTCCTAATGAATCTGAGAACACCTTTCGATGTGTTTTGTTCCATGTTCTGAACAAACTGGAAGGCATGCAAAGAAGAAGGTAAGGATTATACTTTTGATATTTTATGTGGCTTACTGATTAATGATCAACTTATATTTCTTGATGAAAGGAAGCTTGGTGGAAAACATCAGGCCCACTTTCTCAAGGGAAAGGGAAAAATGAATTATAAAGAAAGAGGACAATCCAATGCTCCTATACATTAACATGAATGTATCGACTAGAAAACTAAAGTGAATATTGATGAATTGACATCTACTCTGAAGAATGGAAAGAAGAAAACATGTCTCTATTATGGAAAGACTAGAGATGTTGATAAATCCTGTTGGAATAAAAAATCTGACCTAAAAGAGAAATTTAAGCAACTTGAAAGAGACATGACGATTTTTCATCGACCCGTTGATAATTTCACCTTCCAAGTCATAAATTCTCAAGTGTTTCTTACTCATTCCATGTAGAACAAATAGATAGTCGATTATGGGTGCACTCATCATATGGAAAAAGATGCTTCCTTGTTCATGTCCCTAGATAAAGCCATTGAGTGAAAGATCTATGCAGCTGATGATTTTTCTCTCAACATTGCTAGTCATGGTGATGTTATCCATTGACATGGTAAAATTGATGATGTCTATCATGTGCCCAATCCAAGTGAAAATTTGCTATTGGTTTTTCAACTGATAGAGACTGGTAATATTTTGGAGTTTTGGCCAGATCGGTTCCTTATTAAGGTTATGAAGAAAGACAAGTTAATTTTCGTTGAAGATTTTCTTGACTCAGAGGATGGACTATATAAGTTATGTGACATCCCTCGAACAAATCATGGACCGACTTCTCTTATTGATCACACTAATGAATGAAGTCAAATTTGGCACATATGACTCAGACACCTAAATTTTTTAAGTTTGAAGTCAATGACAACACAAAATATGATTCTTGGTTTACCTAAATTTTTTCCAGTTGATGGAGTCTATCAAAGATGTATGATGAACAAGCACCATCAGGTACCTTTCGACTCTGGAAAATCATGGAAAGCACATAACCCATTGGAGCTGGTTCACATTGATCTCTATTCTATCAATTGACCTTCCTTAGCAAGTGTGAATTATATTTTGACGTTTATCGATGATCTCTCTAGATTCACTTGGGTCTATTTCTTGAAAAATAAGAGTAATGTCTTTGAAAAATTCAAGGAATTTAGGGAATTTTCTAAAAATCACTGTGGACGACCTATCAAGCACTTGAGATTTGATAATGATGGAGAGTATATGAATCGACCATTTGAAGAATACCTTGCTCAATATGGTATTTCCTGGCAGAGGTTTTTTCCTCATACTCCTTAACAAAATGGTGTAGCAGAATGAAATAATCGAACAATGGTTGAAATGGATCAATGTATTTTGCAAACCAAATATTTACCGACTAAGTTCTAGGCTAAAGCTATTTATTGTGTCAACTATCTCCTGAATTGCATTATAACTAGAGCTGTCAGTTTCATGACTCCAGTCGAGAGACAGTGTGGAAGACATCCCTCAATGGGCCACCTCAGAGTATTTGGTTTTGTTTCTTGGGCTCTATTAAGTTCCAAAGATCTGCAAATAAAATCACCACACTAGATACACAGAACAATATGGAAAATCTCCTTTATTATTATGCAATACCTTGAGGTAGGGAAACACCATACAAATGATACTTTTAAGGAAGGGATCCACTCCTGATCACTTGTCTCTTCGAGGGGAAAACCTCCATTGTGCTACCACTCCAAATACAATACTTCTCAACTTTCCCATTACATTGCTCATACCCCTTTATATAGTGCTTCCTACCACCTAAGAACATTCTAGAGGATGAACCTTCTAGTAAGCCCTTTTACACTTATTGTGTTCACACTAGGCCTTACTTATTATAAGTGGCCTTCATACAAAACCATAATTGTCTAATATTATTCCCCTTAGGTACCTCCCTAGGTATCCTATATTATTCTCTTAGCTACAATACATTATATCCCCCTTATGAAAGCATTGTCCTCAACACTTGTTATGAGGGAGTAAAACCATATACCAAGGTCCCATGGATAACTACGGACCATGATGCTGAAGTAGAATAGAGAAACAAGGTCCCATGTAGAAGTGTTAGCCACCATGTTGAAGTAGTCCAAATGCCACTGTAAACCTGGGTCTCATGTCCACGTGCTCATGTGAAATCCACATTGAAGATGTCATAACTCAATAGCCAACTGAAAATGATGCTCCCAATATCAACATTGGTCATGTGGATCCAAATATGTAGAGATGACCAAAAAATCATCCACGAGTGTTGAATAATAATAAAATTGAAGAAGAGTATGCATATAAGGGTCTTGTCTTCTCTCCAAGATCTGCTCTACAGAAGGTGGAGTAGAGTGTTGAAATAGAAGATGAAAGTGATTTTCATCCAGAAATGAAAACTATCCACATACCAATCATCACAATCGTCCTTGTAATCATACCAAGGATATATTTCTTGAGTATATTCTTTTGTGATGTAATTGTGCATGGTATTCATAATATGTCTCTCCTAAATATTTTTCCTTGCCACTTCGAACTCTTGAAATGATTTCTCGATGGATTCCATCGTCCGTCGAATTTCATTGAATATTGGACAGAGAATACCCATTGGAAACTCCACATATAATACACTAGAATAAATATCTTAAAATACTTTATCCAATGGTACTGATATGGTAGTAATCTAAGCACTCTAACAAAATTTACAGGCTCTGTAGTCTCGCAGTTGTTACATGAAAAACCCTAAAAATGGTTGATTTTAAATCAACGATATATTCACTTATGGAGCTTTGATTCGGATGATTATTTTTTGAAATGGGTCAATTTTTCAACATGAAATCATATATGCAATATTTTTGTGCAAATTCAACACCAATTTCTACAGAAATAAGAAAAGACACGTGGTTGTTTGCAGACAAACCCTACAAATTTGCAAATTTTAAAACGCTGATAACTTCACTTCTCAGAATCTGTTTCGGATGATTTATTTTTCAAAATATTATTTTTTCCAAGAGGAAATTAGATATATAACTAGTTTTTGCAAATTCTAAACAAAAATCTATGGGAATTATCCAGAGTGTCGCGACCCTCTTTTTTTCTTCTTGAAAAATCTACAAAGTAGAAAAAAAAAACCCTTTTTTCGTGGTCAAAGAAAGTGTTTTGATAGGACTTGTTAATTTTCAAATATCTGCAAATAAAATCACCACACCAGATACACAAAACAATATGGAAAAAATCCTTTAATATTATGCAAACCCTTGAGGTAGGGAAACACTGTACACATGATCCTTTTAAGGAAGGGATCCACTCCTGATCACTTTCTTCTTCGAGGGGACAACCTCCTAATGAGTTATTGGTCCAAATACAATACTTCTCAACTTACCCTTTACATTTCTCATACCCATTTATATAGTGCTACCTACCACCTAAGAACATTCTAGAGGAGGAACCTTCTAGAAGCATAACCTTCTAGTAAGCCCTCTTACACTTATTGTGTTCACACTAGGACTTATTTATTAAAGGTGACGTTCATACATAACCATAACTATATACTATTATTCCCCTTGGGTACCTCCCTAGGTACCCCATATTATTCCCCTAGCTAGAATACATTTACAAGCCTTGGTAGACTACTAAGACTTTGGCTTCATTGTTGGTAGTAGTTCCAATTCCCCATACAAATTGAGTGTCCATTTGTTCATCGAGAGTAGATAACTCCCCCAACCCACATCTGTCACCCTAGTGTGTCGAGTTATTTTATTATTACATTCTTTTTTAAAACTATGATGGTTAGTTTTTTTTCATTTTTACTTCCTTTATTATTTTTATTTTATTAATATTATAAAAGTTACATCATACATCTCATTTGTATTGAGTCATAGATGCACCTCACTACTCTTACTCTTGGTGCAAAAATTATGACCTCTAAAGAAATGACATTGATTAAATAGTCAAGTAATGCATTGTTGATATTCACTACACATAAAAACATATTTAGAAACAAATTTTCTATTGAATATTCATCAACCAGTAAATTACTATTGATAAATCAATTTCACCCATTTAAAAGCAAATAAATTTCCCTTAAAATAATAATGGACAATCCACCTCAACCTATTATTTTTTAAAAAAATTTAATGATAATTATTAACATAAAAAGACTTTTTGAAAAAGTGAATTTAACTTTTAAGTTATACTTTATTACTGAAATTTCTTTCAAATTAAACATTTTTTTTGGAAACTATTTTAATTAATGTAATAATATCTTAAAAACTATCAAATTCAACTTCATAATAATTAGTAAGAGTTGGGACAAAATTACGTGATTCATAGATACTACTTTCCGAATGACAATGCAATAATAAAGGTTAATTCTAAATATTTTTTTTATGAACAACTAGGAAATTTACACTTGTATAACAATTTTTTAAATTCATTTTTTTATAAAGTAAAATAAAGAATTAAGGTGTATTTTATGAGTAGTATGAGGAATGAGAGAGATGTGTAGTAACTGTTAAATAATAAATGTTTAACAATCATATTTATAAATTAAAATATATAAATAATAAAATGAATGATGTAAAAAAAAAAATTAACAGTAAAAATTGTATCACAATTTTTTAAATTCATTTTTTTTATAAAGTAAAATAAGGAATTAAGGTGTATTTTATGAGTAGTATGAGGAATGAGAGAGATGTGTAGTAATTGTTAAATAATAAATGTGTAACAATCATATTTATAAATTAAAATATACAAATAATAAAATGAATGATATAATAAAATGAATGATGTAAAAAAAAAAAATTAAATAACAATATTATATATATATATATATATATATATATATATATATATATATATATATAAATATAAAGAGATTAAATTTATTAATGAAAAGTGAGTGTGGATTAGTTCAATTAGTTTAAATAGTAAGTTGATTTTTTCTTTGCAAAAAAATTTTACTAAATCTTATTTTCATAATATTAAAAATTTCTATCAATTTATAGGTTTAAATATTTCATTTTTATTAAAAAAGAAAGTAAAATATTATATAAATTTAGGGGAAATATTAATATTAGCGTATATCCATTTTAAATTCACATCTATCTGAGAGGGATCAAATTTCTTAAGGTGTAATTTTTATTATTACTATTTAATATGAATGACTTAATATTTTAGATGTTGTCATATACATATGTAAGTAATCATTATATATATATATATATATATATATATATATATATATATATATATATATATATATATATATATATAAAATTAATTGAGCCTGCTTTATTTTTATTATTGTTGTTATTATAATTATTAATTGAGTGAATTTTGATTTTTTAATTAATAAACTCAAAAAATAAGAAAATAAACATTTTTAACTCAAAAAAGAAGAAATTACATTGTTTGTTTGGTTTTTTCATGTGAAACTTCTCAAAATAAAAAAACTCTTTTAACAAAAAAAAACCTAAAAGACAATTTAAAAAGTCAAAAGTTTTTTTCCTATGTTATATTTTGTATTTATTTTCTAAAATTTTAAATTTTAAATCTAACCCAGTTGCACAGTCAAAAGTTTTTTTTATTATATTTTTTTGTTTGTTTTTTTATATTTAAAATTTTTAACTTTAAATTTTGAATATAACCTTCCATCTTCCATTTTTTGGTGGTTTCCTATTTATGATCTCAATGGTTTCCCAAAAAATATTTATATTGATACTTACTTTTCACACTTGAGAGAAACACCAAAAATGTATACAATCATGATGGTGTGGCTTCCAAATAACAAAATTTGTGTCATCTTGGTGAAAACCATGAGAATGACAATTTCCAAATAACAAAATCCATGTCACCCATGGTGTTATCCAGGTTGGTGAAAACCATGAGAATGACAATTTCCAAATAACAAAATCCATGTCACCCATGGTTGTTGAAAACATGGAGCATGAAAAATATATGTAGAGAAAAACCTTTCACGTAGATAGATTACCAGTTTCATTAAATAGGAAACGAAAGACAAATCTTAAGCATCTATAATAAACCTCATATAACAAGTATCGTATAGGCTTGGTTTAGAGGAAGAGATTGTCGACTACATTTTGTAAGATTTTGATATAGAATCCATGGACAACTCTAGGCATGCCTTGTGAAAGTAGGTACCTGGTTAAGACATCTTTTTCTTGATCACCACTCACTTTCCATACAAATCAAGAGAAGAAATTTTATAGATCTCATGAGCTGAGTCCACAACACACATTAATTTTTTTGCAAATTTTTGTGTACTACTTTTCTTTAAGTTTTGTTTATCTCGGAAATAAATTTAACTTCTTAGTTTTGATTGGTTTCCATGACAATGAATCATTTTGAAAACTCCCAATAAAAGATCCTAATTCTTTTGTTTTGTTCAAATTAATTTCTTTATCCGCATTGAAAACTTCCAAAGACTTTCATTGGCGACGAAAAGTCACTTTCAGTGTTGATGGCAAAGTCAAATTTTGTGTCGATGACAAAGTGGAAATGGTGTCGATGAGAAGTACTACATAAAAAATGTTTTCTCCACTGGTCATCGGCCAATTGTGCAACTTCACATTGATTGAAAATTTTAAATCTCAACGATTGCTAAAGTCAAAAGTCACATCAATGAGAGATCATCAACTATGACAATTCACTTTGGGAAAACTAAAAGTTTTATATACAATGATTAAAAGTGGGAAATGCAACCAATAACGCTTATCATTAAACTTTTAAACTTTCATACTCCATAGTTTTAAACTCGACCAATAGCCCCATTTTTCGTGAATTTTGAAAATGCATATGATTTCTCACCCAAAATTTCTTACATCACCACATTTTGAAACTTTACACAAACACCAAAGTGTAAACCGACCACCAATAACAAAATTTGACTAGTTGTTGATAGCTCTGTTATCCAAATACCAACACCAAAGGAGGAACCATCGAGGCTTATTTTCAAAGACACTGAGGCCATCATAGGTGCTCAAAAACATTTCTTGAGATGGGGGAAGGTGTATAAAAGGATTCATACTTGTTACCCACCCAGTCCAGGGGTAACTAAGGAGATCATGTCTTGAGGCCCAAAAGTAGAAGACATGGGGTGTTGAGAGTCAGATTGACCAACAGATCTTATAGGGTCCCTCCTATTCATGTTGATCACCATTCATCATTGGAAATAGAGAAACATCCACTACACCGGCTTGGCCCTAGAGGACAACGGGTATTTCTTCATGAGGTAAAAATTCCAACCTCATGGTAAGTGTCACTTTAATAATTGGAGAATTTGAGCATGTTGCAAAGAATCCTTTCTTGATTATGGAACGTTTGCTTGGAAATTATACCTTTTGCCTAATTTCACCTTGGTGGTCATCATTGTATCCTAATAAGTTGGTCACCCTCGGCGAAAGGGTGCTACTGGGGGGGTTCTTGAAGAGTCATCGTACCATTCTCATCCATACTTACCAACTTCCATATTTCTTCCCCTCCATTTCCTCATATTTTGGGTTTTCAGGTCCATTGACCTAAGAAGGGATTGTGCCTTATTTCACGGGAAGAAGGAGCTAAAGGCCCAGAGGTGTTGTAGCTGGAAAAAGACAAAATCCAATCATTATCCTTCTAGATGCTCTTCCTAAGGTCCTGAGAGAAATAAAGCACTTCTCCATAAAAAATCAATGACCTTCTGACACATAATTAATGAATGTCCTGCTTGTTGAGGAAATGCATTTTGTGATGTCTTTTACTTTCTATTGCATATGGAACTCTGTGTTTTTCCAGCTTTAAGTGGCATTGCGGTACTCCTTACTTTCCATTGCACATAGTACTCAATGTTCAGAATATAATAACTTAAATTCAAAGGGCTTGGAAAAAGGTTGCATTGCAAATGAAGGTGCACCACACCCTCTACAAAGGTTCTCATAAATGAGACAATACGAATGATTGTATCTCAACAACCCATGCCTAGAATTCTTGCCCAAAATCCACCTCATACTCACTACATGACTTAGATAGGTTCTTCTTGGGAAACATTCCTTGACTTGGGGATTGGCCTACCTAATAGGGCACCTTGACACCACTCCCATACTCAAATTTGGAAAAGTTTATAAGGTCTTTGAACATTTGTTTAAATTAAAAGGGGGGTTTGATGCACATGTTCAAGTGGATCTCTTATTATATGTGGCTTACTTGGCATGATTCATGTGACTTTTGGACCCTTGGAGGATGTACTTGTTTTCCTTTGAAAGACCCATCCCGATGGAAATTTATTTGTGAAGGAACTATAGCATTTAAACCTTCATAGGGGCTTGGGAGCTCATGATATGGATGATAGACCCCATGTCTAGGGCATCATTGATGATGAGCATTGCACATGGAAGATAGAGGACATTTCATTTGGAGGCATCTTGTCATCACTGAAGGATGAGGCTCCACCCTTCTTCACTTGGACGTTGGCCTTCGAAGGCCTAGAGCATCATTGACTAAGCCCTTGACATCACCTTGAGCTAGGGTTTGTTGTATCACATGGTATTTGGACACGAGGAGGCCATGGCATGACACTTTGGCATATGAGATCACGACACATGGTGTTTGGAGGCCCAATGTTTTTCTCCCTCATGCTTGACGTTGCACTATGAGGGCTTATGTCACCATTCTAGTGTTTTATTCAATAAATTGTAATTTTTCAAATGTAAAAGACAAATTGAAGGGGTCATCTCTCTTATATTTAGTTGTTGACATTTTTAAGTGGACAAATAGGTCAAGGTAGCTCCATATAAATAAAGCTCCTTGATATTTCATTTCATCATCACATTCCTCTCCATTGTGAGAGCACTAAGTCTGGAATTTTTGCCTTATTCTTGGTTATATCTCTCTTCTAAAAGTGTGCCTTGCTTGGAAGTTCAAGTTATGGATGTCTGATCAAAATCTAGACCAGGGTCAAATTTTAGCTCAAAAAACAACGTTCTTAGAATTGCCTCAAAATGAACGAGAGCGTAGCCCTCATCATCATGAACCCAACGCAACTCGTTTCATCTCAAACAGACGTCAGGAGCGAGAGATATCGCGATCTGTTCGAATCACCAAACAGGGAAAAAAATGAGCACTGACTGTGCAGTCTGTACAAGCTAACGTGGCAGGGTCGTACGATGGCATGACAGAGATAACATGGCTTGACCGTACATGCTCACGTGGCATTTTATTATTGGTAGTTGTGGTCGAATCATTTTACGACACGTGGCAATTTCTTGGCAAATGTTATGGTGCCACGTGGCACCCCATTATTGACAATGGTTGTTCAAAAATTTATGGAGTCCATGGGATTCGAACCCTGGATCTCAACCCACATCCAAAGTCTGGGCAACACCGAATAACCAACGTGCCACGCCATTGGTTCTTAACAATGTATGTTTTAAATTTTATTTAAATTATACCTTATTAAAGTTTGGGCGGTAAAAACATATGGAGTCCATGGGAATGGAACCCCGGACCTCCCACAATGCAACCATTTGGCATAGGCAGCCGAACCGGAACACCATGCAAGTGTTTTTTAACACTTATCCTTTTCCATTATATTTAAGTTCATTTTATATGGTGGTTGGCGCGGGGGTCTGGGCTGGGGCTAAGCCCCAGCCCCCGGTCACGATTGCATTACTATATGACTTAGGACAACGGTTGGAGCATTTTCAAATTGTGGTTTGAATGGTTCAAATGACCCACCATGTGTCATGGTATTATTACCTATGAACTTAGCCCTTTTTATGCGCAGGACGTGGCGACATGGCCCCCATGCGCCCAACACCTCCGTGATTTGGGGGCTTAGCTCCCTAACTGTTTGACAATTTGGTGTGTTTTGTGGAGATGCACGTGGGTGTTGGGTTTAGGCATGGGAAATGCCCAGAAGCCAGGTTACTCACACACAAGTGCGAAATGGCGAACCAGAGACAGGAAGCTTGAAGGAGGAAAATGGCAGGAGGCCTAACTTCTTCATCTTTTGGCCAAATGAGGTGTCGAAAAAGCCCAGCTAGGGGTTTTTGGATGTTTTGAATCCATTGGCACTATTTTCACAGCCATTTGAAGACTTATTTTGTAGGTTTTTAACCATTGAAGTTTTAGGAAGCTCTAGGGAGCTTGAAGCGCTCATTGTTTGAGGCCATGCTCAGATGAGCCCTAGTCTATTTTATGTGACTGGATAGTCATTTTTGACTAATTGATATGCTTTGAACATTTTGGGATAGGTTTCAGATCCATTGGAGGACTTTTACATGTGTTTTTTTCCATAGAGAAGCTTGGGGAAGCTTAAGGCCACATGTAGAGGAAGTCATGCCCAGATGAGCCATGGTCTGTTTTCATAGTTTTATTAGTCATTTTTGGGGTTTTTATGTATTCTGAACCCAATGGTACAGTCTTTGAATCCATTGGAGTTGAGAAGAAGCTTGTAAAAGAACATTTTACAAACTAATCCCAGAGAGCCAAGTCCATTGAAGGAGGCTCGAGGAGATGTAGCCCAGAGAGGGGTGAACTCCTTTATCATCTTGTTATTGTTGTGAGTTTCATGGGTTATTTGCTGCAATTTATGTTTATGTGTATTTTTTTAAAGCACATATTTAACCATTTAAAAGAACATTTCCTCACACGTGAACATTGAAAAGAAGAAGCATGAACTTAACACATAAACCATCTTGCATATTTTAACACATGAAGCAAGGTCCTGTAAGGTTTATTTTATTGAGGTAGAGGGTGCTTGCATATCATAACAAGTCAGCTTTCTATTTTCAGATCAATGTATTTTTCTGATTTTTTGGATGGTGTTGCTACAATTAGGTTTTGTTCTTGTCATATCTTGGTGAAGTAAGTAAATTTCTGCAATTTTGTCTCATGCTATTGAATGTTTCATGGTGAATATTTACTTGTTCATATTGAAGATTTTTCTTGGAAAAACTATAAGAGAGGAGCATAAGTGCTTCCTCCTCTCACAAGATTAATTCTAGCCAAATTTTGTGAAGGAAATCCTACCTAGGGTTAGAATCCTAAAGCCCTAAAGTGCTACCACTTTAGGAATTTATCTCTAGACTATTGATTGTGACCTAGTTGAAGTACTTAAGAAGGGAGAAAATGTTTCTAGAGCCCAAAATTTCTTGCACTCTAGCAAAACCCTTCTCCTTAAGGATTAAACCCTAAGGCCCTATTATGCCAACACCTTAGAGTTTAAGCTCCACCTCTTAACCTTTGCTAGTTTCATCTCCAATTTAATTTCATTTGTTGTTGTAAAGACTCCATATCTCTAAGGCACTAATATTTAAATCTCTCTTGTGGTGAAAGTGATAAAAAACTCTCAATTTTCATTTTCTCAAGTCTCCTACTAGCTTTACTAACACTAACTAATGCTAATTCACTTGTAAGCTTGTTTTTGTTGCAAAAGTTTGCTACAACTACCTGATAACACTTAAAATTGTTGCATACATTGATCTAATGGTGGTATTACATGCATCATTGATCTAATAATAGATCCTTGACTGAGAGGTTGTGTAGCACTATGGGGGAGTTGGGGGGGCTGCATCAGGTGATATCAACGCTGATATTGGGTTTGTTTGTAGACAAAAGACAAAGGAGAAAGGAGATAAATTGATATCATTTGTGGTATCAAAAATTTTATTTCTATTTGTAAGCATTAGAAGGTGACACAGAGGAATCATGCCACCTAAGAGGCATAGAGCGAATCCAGAAATGGAAGAAGAAATGAGGCGACTCTGAATGAGACTGGATGTCATGGAAATAGAGCAGAGGAGAGCACCAGAGGCTGGAGATATCAGTGAAGCTGAAAGCGAAGAGATAGAGGTCGAAGAGAATGTAGTAGAGGATGTTGCACAAGATCACTTATTAAAAGTTGTTTCAAGAATAGGAGCTAGAGAAAAAATAGAGGTACCAATGTATGAAGGAAATTTAGAAGTTGAAGAATTGTTAGACTAGGTACACGCTATGGACAAATATTTCTATTATGAAGATATCGAAGAAGACAATATGGTGAAGCATGCAGTGACAAGACTGAAAGCTCATGCAGTGTTATGGTGGGATGAAATGCAAGCTGAACGTAGGAGCAAGGGTAAGAAGAAAATTAAAATTTGGGATAGGATGGTAGCCAAGCTGAAAGCCAAATTTATCCCAAAGGATTACCAAATCAATCTATTCAGAAGATTGCAAAACATAAGATAGGAGAGCTTATCAGTGAAGGAGTACACTGAAGAATTTTACAGACTGAAAATCATGGTTGGACAAAAAGAGAATGAGGATGAAAAGATAGCCAGATATATCAATGGACTGAGGTATGAAATCCAAGAGGATATCATCATGATGTCGGTTAGTAAAGTCAAGGATGCTTATCAAGCAGCCTTGAAATCTGAAGAGAAATTGGCCAGTAAACAAAGCCAACGAAACAGAGGAGGAAATTTGAGCAGAGGTAAGGGAACCAATAGAGAGAAGTTATAGAAACCAAATCATGAAGATGGAAAACAACATAGTCACCCACAGAAAGGTGGAAGTTCTAAATAAGGACAACATGGAGGAAGAAGCTCTTTTTCCAGAGGACGAGGAAGAGCCAGCCTATGGAAAACCAGGGCACGAGTCTTGGGAATGTCCTGAGAGAAAGAAAGAAGGAGGAGGCGAAGAACACATTTATGAAGCACAAAAGCACGTGGAAGCAGAAGAACTAGAAGGAGGAAAGAACCTCATGATGAGGAAAATTCTTTTTAAACCAGAGAAGGATGTAGAGGAACTAGTTCATTAAACAAGTCTATTCAGAATGGCTTGCAAGACGAAAGACAAAGTTTGCAAGGTGATCACAGACAGTGGAAGCAGTGACAATCTAGTATCCACAGAGATGGTGGAGAAGCTAGAGTTGAAGAAAACTGTACATCCAAACCCATACAAGGTATCATAGTTACAAACAGGACATCAAGTAATGGTAAGTCAACAATTCCAAGTTGAATTTAAAATAGGATCTTATAGGGATGAAATATTATGTGATGTAATTCCTATGGATGTATGTCATATTTTATTGAGGAGACCATGGTAGTTTGACAGAAAAGTTATTCATGATTGAAGAAAGAATACTTATACCCTGGAAAAGAATGGTAGAACGCATATGTTGTTATCAATAGAAGACAAAGAGAAAAAGAGGGAAGCTAGTTCAAGTATACTTCTCATGACTGGAAAGGAACTCTTGAAAGAAGTCAAGAAAGAGAAAGAAATGGAGTTTGTTGTAGTGAGGAATCCTAGAGTTATCCTTACAAATACTTCTATGGAAGATTTGCCTGAAGAAATATAGCAACTATTAGAAAACTTTGCTGACA
Organism: Picea engelmannii; assembly: GCA_009831015.1. Classification (NCBI taxonomy): domain Eukaryota; kingdom Viridiplantae; phylum Streptophyta; class Pinopsida; order Pinales; family Pinaceae; genus Picea; species Picea engelmannii. The sequence continues at coordinate 758,088 of ML787883.1, read as the reverse complement.
TAGTAGTGGATGAGTTACCTCACTCATTTCCACCCATTAGAAGTATAAGCCATCATATTGAACTTATTCCAAGAGCTAGTTTACCAAACAAAGAAGCTTATAGGTTGACACCTAGAGAGAATGAGGAAGTCAAAAATCAAGTCCAAAAGTTGTTGGATAAAGGCTTAGTCAGGGAAAGTCTAAGCCCATGCATAGTACCAACTATGTTAAGTCCAAAGAAGGATGGAGAATGGAGAGTGTATACATATTCCAGAGCCATCAACAAGATAACCATTAGGTATAGATTCCCTTTACCAAGGATGGATGATTTGATGGATTGTTTGAGTGGAGCAAGCTATTTTTCCAAGATATACTTGAAGAGTGGATATCATCAAATAAGAATGAGAGAGTGATATGAATGGAAAACAACATTCAAGACAAATGAAGGATTGTTTGGATGGTTGGTCATGCCATTTGGGTTGAAAAATGCACCAAGCACATTTATGAGATTGATGAATGAAGTATTGAAAGACTTCATACGAAAATTTGTCACAGTATATCTGGATGACATACTAATGTTCAATAAGACAGAGGGAGAACACTTAAGACATTTGACATCAATGATGGAAAAGTTGCAGCAAGAGAAATTGCTGATAAATCTAAAGAAAAGATCTTTTATGAAGAAGGAACTCATATAATTGGGTTTCATAATCTCTTCAAATGAATTGAATATGGATACAGAAAAGGTGAGAGCAATCAGAGAATGGCCATCGCCAAGCAACGTATTTGAGGTAAGAAGTTTTAATGGGTTAGCAAGATTTTATAGAAAGTTTATAAGAAATTTCAGTGGCATATGTGTGCCCATGCTGGACACTATGAAGAAGAAACACAAGTCCTTCAATTGGACAGAGGAAGCTAAAACAAGTTTCAAGGTGTTGAAGGAGAAGATCACAGAACAATCAATTCTAGTCTTAACATATTTTGGAAAAACATTTCAAGTGAGATGTGATGCAAGTGGATTAGCTATTGGAGCAGTCTTGAGTCAGGATAATAGGCCAGTTGCTTATTTTAGTGAGAAACTGAATGACATCAAGAAGAAGTATTCCACGTATGACAAAGAATTTTATGCAATGATTCAATCTTTGAAGAAGTGGAGGCACTATCTAATTCCTAAAGAATTTGTCTTTTACAATGATAACAAAGATTTGCATTTTATTACTAGGAAAGAAAAGTTGAATCATAGACATGCTAAATGGGTAGAATTTATGCAGAATTTTACTTTTGTTATTAAACATATTGCTGGAATGGATAACAAAGTGGCATATGCTTTGAGAAGGAGGAATTTTATTGTACAGGAATTTCAAGTGGAGACCTTAGGGTTTGAACACCTCAAGGAAATGTATTGAGAAGATCCAGATTTCAAGGAAGCTTATGAGGCATGCAAGAATCCTTTTTTGGGAGACAGAAGCCCATGTACAAAATATTTCATCCAGGATGGATTATTTTTCAAAGGAAGCTAATTATGCATACCAATATGCTCAATGAGAGACAACCTCCTAAAGGAGAAACACAGTGGAGGTTTAGCTGGACATTTTGGTAATGATAAAACAATTACACAGCTAATAAATTCATATTATTGGCTGAGCATGAGGGAAGATCTGAAAATGTTTGTGAACAAATGAAAAATTTGTTAGTATGCAAAAGAAAGACAATAGAACACTGGTTTGTATCATCCATTACCAATTCCAAAAAGGTTGTGGGATGCAATCAGTATGGATTTTGTTTTGGGATTGCCTAGAACTCAGAAAGGGATCAATTCCATATTTGTGGTGGTGCACAGATTTTCAAAAATGGCATATTTCATACCATTCCAGAAGAAAAATGATGCTACACACATAGCCAATTTGTTTTTCAGAGAAGTGGTGAGACTACATGGATTGCCTAGGAGCATAGTCTCAGACAGAGACACCAAATTTGTGGGAAACTTTTGGAGGACTCTATGGAAGAGGTTGGGGACAAAATTGTCCTTTAGTTCAACATATCACCCTCAGACAAATGGACAGACGGAAGTAGTAAACATGAGTTTGGGAAACTTGTTAAGAAGTTTAGTCACTGAGCAAGGTCGTCAATGGGATAAGATTCTGGCACAAGCAGAATTTGCATTCAACAATTCAGTGAACAAGAGCACAGGGAAAAGTCCATTTGAAATTGTGTATGGTATACAACTAAGAGGGATTACAAAGTTGAGAGATATGAATCAAGATGAGTTTAGAAGTGCTGTAGCAGAGGATTTTGCAATAGAAATGTAGAAACTCCATGACAGAGTGAGAGAGCATCTACAAGACAACATCAAGAAATACAAGAACAAAGATGATCAAAAGAGGAGAGAAGTTCAATTCAAAGTTGGAGATGAAGTTTTAGCCCATTTGAGAAAAGAGAGATTTCCAAGGGGAACGTATAAAAAGTTGAATATGAAAAAGAAAGGACCATGCAGGATTCTCAGAAAATTCACAGCCAATGCTTATCAAATTGAGTTGCCAGACAATGTTAGGATATCACTAATATTCAATGTCGTAGACCTGTATCCTTATAGGAGAGATGAGACAGGAGAATCAGATAATCAGAAGGAACTTCAGTGGGAAGAACAATTTCCCACAACAGAAAAACCTCATATGGAGAAAATCATTGAACAGAGAGATGGAAAGAAGACCAGGAGGAAGACATATCCTGAATACTTAGTGAAGTGGAAAGATCATCCAATAGAAGATGCAAGTTGGGTTACAGAACCTGATATTTTGAAGCATGGAAAAATAGTACAGGAGCTCATGGACAGGAGTCCATGAAAATTTTAACCAGAGGAGTATGATGCAGGAGCATCACCTTCGAAGTCAAAGACGCAAGCGTGGAGGTAGGGACATGACATCTCATCATTTAATTCAGAAATAAATCGAGTTGTTGAGATATTTTGTAAACAACATTTTTAAATATGTCATGTTTGTAAAGTCATATAGGACAGTAAGGGGTTGCAGATATGGAGTGTTGACTTTTATCTGGAAATAACTGGTAGTTATTGTAATAGGACAAAGTAAGTAACTGCTAAGAGTTGATAGAATAGATTGTAGATAGGATGAGAGAGCTTGTGGAGCCAATCCTTAGATAGTTTTTATTGTTGTATTGTAATAGATAGAATAGAGAGGATGAAGAGATAGACATAGAGATCAATAGAGCAAAATTGAGTAGAAGAGAGATGCAATGAAGAACTCCAAGATGATGTAATTGTTTCATGAATGAATAGAAAAGATAGAATTGTCCCAAATATTGGACTGTGTTCATTTTAATGTGTGATTGAATGAATGTTGCATTCTGTGTATGTCTTTTATTTCATTTCGTTCATGTATAATTGTTCGAGAAGTTGATCGTATGAGTTCATGACGAAACTGGATAAGTTTCACTTGTTTCTCTTCTGAGCCTCATATGCAAGGTGTGCATATCGAACAGAAGGAGTGCGTCAACTGAGTCTCATATTGACTCAGAAGAGTTCAGAGAGAGAGAGAAAAGGAAAATTAGACCAGGTGCAAGGATTGCACAACGTCAAGAAGCGACCAAGTGTCAAAGAACCAGAATAGAGGAATGCCAGGAGGGAGAGAAGAATTTATTTTCAAGAAATCCTTTGAACTGAGTTATCAAAATCTATGAATGCAAGGAGTGTGTGAGAAATCGAAATCCTTTAAGGATCAAGTTTAGAAGGCATATCTCTTTTCATAAGTGTTGATGAGATCCAAGAGTCAAACTAATAGGAGGAGCAAAGTTCGAGACCTCTGAAGACTGAGAAATATTCTAAGTCAGAAGAAATCAGAAGCTCAAGAGGAGGAGTGACAGTGGTCATTGGATCACAGTGCAAAGGATCAACAGTCGTCTAATCAAAGCAAGGTGCATGAGCCTTAGCACTTCACATACACAGGAGAGAGAACTTATCTAAGTTCCGAAGTCCCGAAGTAGTTTGGGACCATCCATCGTCGAGGAAGACAGGTGGTGAGAGATCCACAACTACAGAAGTTTGTGGATGGAGAGGAGGTGAAACACCTGAAGTAGGATCCTGACCATTGATCACTAGGAGATACGTGTCAGCAGAATAGCAGTTTCAGGAAATCTATTCGAGAGTAGTTCAGTTGATATTTGAGATTCCCAAAGCATGAAGAGTCAAAGGGACGAAGAAAATCTGGACCGTTAGATCTAGAAGGATACATGTCGGCGGGTCGTGAGATCCAGAGGAAGGCAAAGGTGAAATGTTGAAACACCCGAACCCCGAATAGCCGAAGAGTCATGAGCCATCAATCTACAAGGGGACACTTGTCAACAGATCATGAGCTCCGGGTAAATTGTAGTGGGGTTTCAGTTGAGCACTGAGATTGTTGAAGTCCAGAGACCCAAAGGAGATCTTGACCGTTGATCAAGAAGAGGGTCACAGGACTGTTGATCTCAGTTGAAAGATCAAACACCTGAAGTAGAAGTAGGACCATTGATTGAGTAGGACAGGTGTCTGCAGATCATCAACTCCAGAATATTTACGTACAGAGGAAAGAAAGATTTGAGATTTGAAAAGTCTGAACTCCAGAATCACGAAGGAGATCACATTCATTGATTTAGGAGGGGCAAATCTGGTCCGTGGATTTGGAAAGGGAAGATCTGAACCATTAGTTCAGATAGTACCGTCAAGATCAGGATATCAACAGTCCCGTAGGATTACAGGGATAGGAGTTGTGCAAACTTTAAAACGTTAAGGGCGGGCTGCAATCCAGACCGTGGTTTTGGCAAGACGACACATGGAGGCTCGAGGAGAATTTCGGGCCAAGAAGTAGTTTTATTTCAAAACTCCTTTGGTTGTGCTCGCAATCGTGTGGTCATGTGAGGTCATCGCCTAATGTCACATCAAGAGGGGGCTTATCAGAAAAGGAGCTAATGCCCAGTACTATGAGATTTTGCAGGAGAGAGAAAGGGAAGGTTGCGGGTACCATAAGACCTGCACCAGGGAGTCGAAAGGGCATGTGTTTAGATACAGAATGAGACCATCAAGGTTTCAAAGAGTCAGTTGACTAAATAATCAGAGATCCTTGACCAGGAGGTCATGTAGCCGTACGAGGCAGTAGGGGGGGTTGCATCACCATACTAAATGAATAGGGAAAATGCAAAGGTTCTTGGTAGGAATCCGAGATGGAAAAATACTATAAGTTATAGCAACATGAAGCATATATGGCTACGATTTTTGTAGAGTACTCCAATGAGAAACATGATAAAAGAATGATTCTATCCAGTTAGTGGGTCAAAGAAAAGAGTTTTTTCTATAAGTCTAATGGTATATACTCCATCACTAATATGAGAGAACACTATGTATACACAATAGCCCTGATAGACAGGTTATACTATGAGAAAGACTGTATACATTCAAGGATGCTTGGTTTCCATTAGCATATATTGTGTTTACTACTTGCCAAATATTCAATTGGGTTGCTATTATTTCACATTCCCTGATCATAATGATTGAAAGGGTGCATATATCCAAAACCAGACCAGAGGTGGTGCCTACATTCTACATGTCATCCTACCTCATGGATGTAATTAATGCCATGAATGTTTTCATGGGAGTAAACCTAAGTTGGCATATTTAAGAGCCCCCAATCCATGTATATTGTCAATTTCTTTGGGAGAACAAGTATAAGAGACATTATTTGACTATTTATGATTATTTTTTTTCTCCCCTTTATCAACTCATTTTCAACAATGAATGCCCAAGGTTTACCAAGAAGGCCACAAAACTGATCAAATACATTGGAAGTTGGTGCATGTAGGAGAATTATACTTACTTTAGAAAATTTTCTTCTACTAAAACTCTTCATTTGCTTCCAATATTTGTGCCCAATAGATTGATCTTGGTTGAAATTGCATACCAAACAATATTATAACGCTTCAATGCTTCTCTATTCAAGGAAGATAAAAATAAAATATTTTTCCCTTATAAATTTATCCTGGGGTGTTATCATTTGAAGGATCCAAAACTAGCTAGACAAGAAGCTAGTGCCATGTTGGATTATAGGTTTTTTCAAGGGCATTTCAGAAGGCATGATCCACTTGGGCTTGTGGCAAAAAATTGTGAGGTAATTTTTTTATCTTGGTCACATACTCATGAAAAATGGTAGGACAAACTCCCATATGAAAATGATAGAGATTGGGGGGATGTCCAAGCTAAATTGAAATCCCCAAACTTAGTATCTTTTAGTACCATGACTCCAGAAAGCCAAATGGAGGAAACAAACATAAGGTTAGTTGAAATAGAGAGAACTAGGAAAGAGGGGGAAGAAGCTAGGAGAGCTAAGGAGATAAGGTTGAGAGAATAAGTAAAATGAAAGGAAATTGAGGGTGCGAAGAGCAAACATCAGGAATCATATGATATGATAAGGAAAATTGAAGATTAAATAAAGAAAAGAGAGGATGAAGGAAATGCCCAAATTTTATCAGAATCCATGAGGTTAGCATTTGAAGTTGAGATTAGAAAAAGGGACTTGAAGGATGCACATGAGAAAGAGAAATTAGAGGATGAAATGAAAAGAAAAGAAGAAGAAGGAAAAGTAACATAAGAAGAGGAACATAAGAATAAAGAGGAGGAACAAAGACTGCAAGTTGAAAAACAAAGGAAAAAGGAAGAAGAGAAAAGGTAGTTAGAAGAAAATGAAATGAAAGAAAAGGAAAGATTGTTAGTTGAAGAGAAGAAGAGACATGAAAAAGAAGAGAGAATAAAGAAAGAGGAAGAAATGATTCAACAAGAAGAAACTCAGATTGAATTAGATATATACTATAGTAGGTGACACTTAGTATCAATCAATGCAAACCCCCACATAGCACCCAACACAATAGACAACACCCCCTCCTAACAGTGTCATTGATTTGGTAGGGGAGGATATAATTGTTCTAAAGTTAGGGGAAAAAGGAAAAGAACAAATGATTGAACAAAAACACACTCCAGGAAGCCTGGAAAATGTTTTATCATGGGGTGACCAATTGATTCCAGAACCTTTGGAGGAAGTTACTAAAGCTTGAATCAATAACATGTGAATAACGGAAACAAATAATTGTGAAGCCAACCCAAAATATGAATAAGGTGGATGTGGATACCTCCATCATTTACACAACTAAGTAAGTGTTAAGCCCTAATACTGGCTCATTACCCCTTAATTGCGGCATATTAGATTAGTAATGTTATTTTATTTATGTCGGCTTTAGTCCATTAGTTTTCATTTAGATTAGTAATGTTATTTTATTTATGTCGGCTTTAGGCCATTAGTTGTAATTATACCTCCTAGTCTCCTATATATACCAAGGAGACATTTTCATTTTGAATCATCTTGTACTTGAACATTTAAGTGGGGTAAAAGGA
>ML787883.1:712494-722742 GCA_009831015.1 Picea engelmannii | reverse complement strand
AGCATGATGTATACTATCCATCCATGGGTGTTGTATCTTCATTTTCATTTTCCTTCATGTCCAAATAACTTCATCAATCTTCTGGTCCAAAACCCATGACTAGGGTTGACATCAATGACAACAACCAATCTTCCAACAACCTTCTCATCCATTAGATCAATGAGGACCTCTATGATAGAATTTTCAACTATGGTGAACTCATATAACATGCACACTCGTGATCGGATAACTTGGGTCTAGGTCAAATACTCAATGTGATAGCACGAGGGAGCAAAGTCTTGGTATGCACAACGTGATAGCAACAAATTCTCTGTGGGCTTCGATAATCACAAATGGAAAAAGAGTTCTCGATGCAATAGTCGATGGAATAAGTAGATAGCGAGGTAACGGATCTCTCTAATGGTTGAGAAGCCTCCATTAATGTAGTTACAACTGTTACAGCGTGGTCCCAATGGTCTAGTGGCAAGCTTGCTGGTCATAACTGTTATTCTAACCATTATGGGGTATTATTCTAACGATCATAGTCCTTCCAATGATCATATTGCTCTGCTTTGGAGAAGTGCCAATGTACGTTGTACTGATATTCCAGTGAGGTTCCAATCTTGCAAATTTTCCCTCTGCGAAGTTCCCTCTAGAAGCTTCTGTAACTTTTCAAGCTTGTCTCTCTTCTTACTGAGCTTTCTAGAATTTTTCCCAATGAGCTTTGTCTCAGTATTCCTCTTTCCATTATGATTCTTCTCTTCTCTTGGCATAGTGACTTCACATTGTTGATGATCCTTCCTAGGGTTTGAGCATATTATTTCTTTCGTTTTTGGGGTAGGTGCTCTACTTTATTATATAGACAGATGTTCCAAGTCTTCTTATGTTCCTTCCACTTTGATATCCAATTCTCTAGTCCTTAGTAGCCTCGACTGGTCTTCCTATTCTTTCATTAAGTGTGTTATTCTCCTAGCCATGAAGTCTCTTAGGTATTTCCTTTTCTATTCTAGGGCTTCCTCTTCTTCATTCCTTCAGATCTGGTCTTTCTCAATCCAGGTCTTGCCTAACAACACTGGAAATGGGGTGTTTCTCTCAACAAACTTAATAACCTAAAATTCTTCTTTGGTCATTGTTTCATGGGAAATCCTAGATACCTGAGCAAGTCTTCTGCATAGGGTTATCAATTTTCCTTTAAACAAGACTATTCCTCTCAATGAAGGAACCATAGCAGGCTTTTCTAGGATTTCCCAAGTGCTTTTTGTCATGATATTCACTTGTGTTTCCTCATCTAGGACACATTCAATGTCGAAGTCTCCTATTCTTACTTCTATTTGTTCTTTATCTTTTAGGATCTCTGATAGACTAGTATCTTTGTGGTCATTTAGGGTTTCTTTCATCTTTAGTAATACAGTCTCTGATTCTTTCTGGGGTTCTGTCATAATCGTAGTTTCTTGGTCTTTCTCAGGGTTTTCTTCTTCCATATTCATCCTTTCAATCTTAGCAATCATTCTAGGGAAATCCAAAACTTCATGGTTCATAGCCTTACAACAAAGACAACTAGGTTTTCTACGAGGGAAATCCTTAGCAAGATGTCAAAATCTTCTAAAACTATAACAAAGAGTTAATCCTCTCTTTATTTTAAATGATCCCCAGCCTTTTATGTACTATGCACTAGGATCATAGTAGCTAACCTGCAAAAAATTCTTTCTAGGATCCTACATCCATTTATTAGTCCAACAATTCTTTCTATGCATAGCAATAACATATCTTTCACTATTCTTATGATATCTACTCATATCAACTCTTCTTTCATCTAGCATGTAACATCCCTCTCTGGCGCACTGACAAAACTTATTCTTGGGGGACACTTGCTCGCAAGTGATCTGGATTTTTATGATGATGAACCACTTAACCTTGATGATAATGCGTCATGATTGATGACAGGATGTTTTACTATTGCTATATACAGGTGCTATTGACTCTGTTTCATTGAGTGTGTAGGGTTTCGGACCTTGAGGATGCAGAGGCATCGGTGGAACTCCCTTGGACTCTGGATTGAGTCAGGGAGTGGGCTATTTGAGTTGTTTCATTTACAGTGATATTGTGTGGTTTTGATATGCTATTGATTTTATGATATGTCGTTGACATGATCTGACATGATGGTTGATGATGCAGGTTGACGATAGCTTGCCGACCAGACTCACATATGGAGTAAAGGGGCCACACACGAGTTCCAGAGAGATTGAGGGAGAGGTGTGTCAGTAGCCCTGCCACAGCCTATTAGCACTCCCGCCGTGGCTCGAACTGTAGGTTAACGACTACCTAGTTCGAGAGGATCCACGATGTCGTGAGGGAAGACTGCGACAGTCGCTCACGATGATTCTAAGGGGCACGCAATAAGGCGGGGGCCTTATTTCTTAGATCCCTTAGTCTCCCACAAGTTCACCTGGCGGAGTGTTGACTCTAGGGGTTATAGATTCTACCAATCCGTCAAGTCAGCGAGTGGCACCCTTGGAGCACGTGGTGCATCCTGAAGGGAACGTCACGCAAAGAAATGCAAGTCAGGGAGTGGCACCCTTGGAGCACGTGGTGCATCCTGAAGGGCACGTCGCGCAACGGAAGCAAACGAGGCGAGTGGCACCCTTGGAGCATGTACTGCATCCTGAAGGGCACGTCGCATGGATGAGGATGACGAGACAACCTAGATGACCCTAAGACCTTAACGCCTAATAAAATTATTAAAACGACTCCCCTAATTAAATTGTCGCCTGGCTCAAATCAAAACCTGAATTAAAAACATCTCTAAGATAAATTGACCAGCCCTAAGAAAAGATTCTACAAAAATAAACCTAGGGCATAAACTAAAACCCTCCTAGGTGTTAATTAAAGTCTTCTAAAAATAAAGGGGGTAAAGTAATGGGGGAATTAAAGTAAGTGAAACCCATGGCTTTTAAATGATAAAGAATAAATAAAATTTATTAAAGTGTGGGAGTATAAAAGCTAGGAATTTAAAAATATATTGAAAAGATTAAAAACCGCATTTATCTTTTGGATTCAAAAATAAAAATAACAAGAGAGAATTAAATAATAGARTAAATTGARGAGTAATTTAAGGAGTAATTTAAGGAGTGATTAAGGAGTAATTTAWGGAGAAATTTAAGGAGTGATAAAGGGGTAATTTAAGGAGAAATTTAAGGAGTGATTAAGGAGTAATTTAAGGAGAAATTTAAGGAGTGATTAAGGAGTAATTTAAGGAGTAATTGAAGGAGTGATTTTGGGGAAGTGAGGACTTGGAGTCTTTTAAATATTAAGAAGAAATTAATTTTGGAGAACCAGAGGCATGTGTGACACTTGGACGGCGGAGACTGTTTAGAGGGTTGTCATTAAAAATTAATTAATTAATGATTTATGAATTAGGTCAGTCTCAAAATTCTATAAAAGGAGGGGAAAGGAAGGAAGAAAGAGAGAACGGTTAGCGTAACGTTACGCTACCGAATTGTGGCTTGACGGGTTTCTTGTGAGGAGATGGGTATATCTCAGCTGTGTTGGAGTGGTAGCTCAGCCGTTGAGGCGAGCTGAGACGCTAGTCTATCTCTGGTTCTTGTGTGGCCCCTTTGCGGCTCGGGGGGCTAAGGGGGAAGAAGAGTACCCCTAGCGTTGGCTGGGAGGTACCGGTGAGCTTTCTACGGTCAGCAAGCGGGACGCGGCACGGAGCGCGGGACGCGGCACGGAGCGCGGGACGCGGCACGGAGCGCGGGACGCGGCACGGAGCGCGGGACGTCGTCTGAGGAAAGCGAAAGGCAACGGTATGAATTTAACTGGTGAAGTATAATGCATTTTTACTTTCGGCAATTTAATGTTATTGATGTTAAAATTGTGGAATTGTTCTGGCATTTGTATATTCGGCAAATTCGTTTCTGCAAGGTTGTTGTGAGTTGTTCTGGCAATGTTGAAATTGTTACCACCATTTTTGTCCATGAGAAGAATGTATTTTGTTGGGCGTTTTGGGTCACAGTTATCGAAAAAGAAACGCAGATCAATGCAATTAACCCAGATTAAAACCCCATCGTCTGCCTCTGCGGCGCCCTCTAACCAATATTACTAGTGCGTGCGTAGTAATATTGGTTAGAGGGCGCCGCGGAGGTAGACGATGGGGTTTTAATCTGGGTTAATTGCATTGATCTGCGTTTCTTTTTCGATAACTGTGATTTGACGAAATACCTCATTTTTGATAGCCTTGATTTAGAAGAATATCTCTGCGTATTGAGAACTATGATCTCATGGAGGAAGGACTCGGCGCTTGCCGTCATACGGATGTTTTAATCACTGTAGGCGTGTTGGGCGTTTTATATATTGATCAGCATTCTTACTGTATTGGGGTGAAATTTTATACGTTATTTGGGCGTTTACCACTGTTATGGGACGGGTTTTGCAACTGGGCATTTTGCGTTTTGCATGTTTAAACTTTACGTTTGATATTGGGCGTGGATCCCTTGTTTTTAAAACTGTTGAATTGGTCTACGTTGTGCATGCTTAATACTCTGCAATTTTTGTGTTAGTGGGCGTGGTTCTGATTTTTGTTGGGTAACTCATTAACAATTGGGGTTCTGAATTTCGTCTGAATGACTGGGGGCGTTTATTCAGCCTTGAATTGCTGTGGGAGATGTAGCGACCAGTCACATTGTGGGTGTATTTATATTTTGTATGTCACAGCATTGTAAATATCGTGTAGATGAATTGCTAAAAAATGATCACTTCCTCCAACTTTTGTGCTAGAATAATTAGCTCATACAATATAGAGTGTGCCATGTATAGTTGCAGCATTCTCCTTTGAGTACGTGCACCTTTTTGGATGTGTTGTGAGTATTTTCATCGCTGTTATGTGTGCTCATATCAAGATATTCCCTAGGATGAATGCATTTGCAAATCTTATTCTCCAGAGGAAGAGATTGGGAACAATTCCTCTTCAATGTAAATTTTGACTTTTTCATTGTCTTGTTTGGTGGGTCTAAAGTTTACTTGTCTACTGTCCCCTTTCGTAGTTTTGACATTCTACAGTCAGTATGTGTGTATCTGGGTATTTGGGCTACCCGCTGGGTACAGACAGCAATACCAGAGACTTATTTCACTCATTCCATGATACATGTTGGTGGAATATCCCTATTACTTGTCCCAATCCCCTTGTGCACGTCACTTGTTTCAGTCCATAAATCCTTGTGCCAAATAAACGCGTGTTAAGGGTAAATACTAAATAGCATAACCTACAGACGAATTTGACTTCGCTTATTCTAGCATGTGCAGATTTAGATCTGGGTAACACTTGGATATTGGAAAAGGATGAAAGTGCAATCCAAGCTTGCTATGGTAATGGCACCTTTTTGATTTATAATCTCAATTGTAGATAATAAGAATTAGTTTTATGAAGTGTCCATCGTTGTGAAATCCTCAAATCCACTTGTAGTATGATCGGCTTTTTATTAACATGTGGTATTGCCGAGATCTTCAACAAGTTCTTATGTGGCAGAAATTGATCAGAAAAGTCAAAATACAGGCTATCCAGGCATGAGAAAAATGCAAGGAACGAAACTACTCAAATTTTATCAGACTTTTGAACAGACTTTTAGGTTGAAAAAGTTTATTTTCTTTTGCTGTATGGTAAATTCCGAAACTGATGGCTTTCATCATGGTACATGTACAAAAAAAAAAAAAAAGATGGAAAAAAAAAGAGAGAGATATAGAAGCGTTATAATAATAAAGCTCATACCTGTTGCAAGTGCCCTTACCACTTCAAGATTAAGAGAAGTTACCTGAGAAAACAATTTCCCATATGTACACTCTGCTACATAAGTAGTCACTCTCTCTCTGTCGATGGTATTATGTGCCAGTTGAATTCGTTGATAAAATATTACTTGTACTTTCCAGAGGCCATGCAATCCATGCGTTGTGAATACTAGTTTAATCGCACAGTAAGACTGATAGTTTAAACGATGGTTTTGGCACAGTTAAAAAAACTGGTAGTTAAAATGATAGTTAAGCAATATATCAAAATTTCCAGTTTGAAAGTGATAGTTTAAATGGTATAGTTAAACGAATAGTTTAAAGGATAGTTCAAATAATATATCAGATTTCCAGGTTTTTATATACGATAGTTTAAAATGACTAAGTCACTAATAAATACATAACTAACAAATACAAAACTATAAATAACCCTTTAAACTATTGAATACGAACTCCACATTAAAAGGACACAAATCCACGTGTTGCGAGCGTCATAATTAAATATGTTCGAAAGAGCTGGGAGAGCACTCTGAAAATTACATAGCTCTCCTGGTAAAGGCGACTGCTCCATCAGTGTTGGGTTTTATGCATTCGATGCTCCCTCTCCGGCTGAGTTTTTATCACTGACTAATCGGCAACAGCAATGGATTGCTATTATATCGCTCTATTATGAATTAACATTCTGTCATTTACTTTGGCGAGAGTCCCAACTCTTGTATTTTCTGTCAAACAGCTCGACAGAGCTTGGCGACAGCAGGCCCGTATCAGCGATGGATTACTACTATATCTCTCTGTTATGAATTTATGTCACCCACGCCTTCAGCTTCCCCAGACTGTCACTGACTGCTGGTAAGTCTGTTCGGTGTAACAATATCTTTGCCTGCGTATTGAGCTCGTTGTGGAAAGTTTTTTGTACATTAAGGTTATATGGGAGGTTTATGTGTGTTGTTGTTGAGTTTAGGGGAAGCTTATGCATTAATCATTGAGTTATTAAGTATATATGGAAATTATGCCTATTTGAGTTTTAAGTTCTCAACATTTCTTATTGGTTCCATCCTTGAGAATTTATTATACCTTATATGAATATTAATATAGTAACAATTTGTTAGTAACTTTATTTATCGCTTGAATTTTCAATTAGATATATTTAAATGGTAATAAAACTATGGATTTGATCATTCTAGTTAGTTGGGGATATTGTAGGTTTGTTAGGAAAAGAGTTAGTTGTTGCAGTGTCTAAATTGACTCCTTTAAGTAATTGTTATCTAAAGGATTGGCAATATTAATATTATTATTAATATTAATATTAATATTAACAGTGGACGTTTCCCAATATTGCCCCTTTTTATTTATTATCATTTAAATTTGAATAGTTTATAGATTGCCATCTTAATTAGGAGGTACTTTAATATTCTCAAATTTGATGGAACAATGTCTTTCTTGAATATGATGATAGGTATAACTAGGAGGTCATCTTAAATGCTTTCACCTTCAACAATGCCATGTTTTAACATTGTTAATTATGTATTGTTAATTCCAATTATGAGGTTACTTGGAAAATGTAATCAATGTTAATTCTATATATTAACCTTTTTACTTATGGATAATTACCAGTATGGTCAGTTAATATGGATATATGTCTAATTCTATATATTGACCTTTTTACTTATGGATAATTACCAGTATGGTTAGTTAATATGGATATATGTCATTTCCAACCCTGACCCTGGCCATGTTAGAGATGGTATCATTCTACATGGCCAATTCTAATTATGTTGTTATTTGTAATTGTTCAACTATGAGGTACTAATAATTAAGATGTTATTTCTAGGCATGATGTTTTATTGTTCATTTCAAATATGATGTTCTTGGAAATATGATGTATTGCATTATTAATGGAACCTATGATCATAGATGACATCAAATTGAGAGATCCGCATGTTTATTGATTTGTTTTATCTTGTAAGGTCACTGGATTTGGGGTAGTAGTACATAAGAGGTATTGTAATTATAGAATCATGGTCCGGATAGGTGATATAGATGGAAGGTGTTAATATTTCATGACAGGGTTATTGTAAAATTTTATTGTTGTTAATAATATTTATGTGGTGCAATAGCTTGACTTACGTACCCTAATTTACTCCGAGTTAGTCAATTGGGTGGTTGTTCATTTAGACAATGTTGAACTTGGGTTTTTTTGTCGGAGTCCTCTTATCACGTGCCATCCGTAAAGGGGGGGTATTTGTTCTTCTTATTTATGTCGTACTTGATTGTGGTTAGCTTTACTTTTGTCGTGGTTGCGTCTTGTTGGTCATCGAGTGGTGACGTAGAGTCACATGTGTCGTTACTTCTACACGCGCGCACACACCTTAAACAAAAAAAAAAAAAAATTGCACCTATTACGAGTTTACTATAGACCTGAAATCGGGGACCGAACCAATAGCAAGAACGCCTTATCGGATGTCGACCCTGGAGTTGCAAGAGTTAAAAATGCAACTGAAAGAGTTGATGGACCTAGGATTGATACGTCCTAGTGTGTCTCCATGGGGTGCACCGGTTATTTTCCATTCGGAAGAAGGATGGATTGTGGAGGCTTTGCATTGACTATCGTCAATTGAATAAGGCTACAATCAAGAATCAGTACCCCTTACCAAGAATTGACGATCTGTTGATCAGATGAAGGGTGTGACGGTGTTCTCTAAGATCGATTTGCGATCAGGGTATCACCAGTTACGGATCAAGGAGGATGACGTCCCTAAGATCGCTTTTAAGACAAGATTTGGACTTTACGAATTTACTGTTTTACCTTTTGGAATGACAAACGCCCCGGGGGTATTTATGAGCTTGATGAACGTGGTGTTCGGAGAGTACTTGGACAAGTTCGTCCACGTATTCATTGATGATATTGTGATCTACTCTCGGACGACAGAGGAGCATGACGAGCACTTGCGCTTGGTACTACAATGATTATGAGAACACAAATTATTTGGGAAGCTGTCCAAATGCTCTTCTATCAATCCAGGATTCACTACTTAGGGCATGTCATCTCCGGCGAAGGTACCGCCGTGGATCCAGCCAAGGTTGAGGTTATTATGGAATGGCCTGCGCCGACGAATGTCATAGAAGTGCGCAGTTTTATGGGTTTAGCAGGATACTATCGACGGTTTGTCGAAGGATTTTCAAGGATAACAAATCCGATCACGCAATTGTAGAAGAAAAACAAGAAGTTGTTTGGACAGAGAAATGCGCAGAAGCGTTTAGGAGACTTAAAGAGTTGCTGAAAACAGCGCCGATACTAAAGGTCCCTTACATGGACGCAAACTTCTTGGTATGCACTGACGCATTCAAGGAAGGTTTAGGCGGAGTCTTGATGCAGGACAGATGAGTGATTACTTACATTTCGAGGAAGCTAAGAAGACATGAGGAAAACTAAGCGACACATGATTTGGAATTATTAGCCATCGTATATGCCTTAAAGGTATGAAGACACTACCTGGTTGGACGAAAATTTGAATTAAGGACTGATCATTGTGGACTACAACACATTTCCACGCAAAGCGACCTGAACGCGCGACAACGGCGTTGGTCGGAATTGCTTAGCGAGTACGACTTCGAGATTACTTACATAAAGGGAACAATGAACCGAGTGGCAGATGCCTTGAGTCGGAGGCCACACATATTTTCGGTGCTGCCTCTTCAAACGAATCTACGTGAGAAGATTCTCACTTTACAGCGTGACGATGACTGGTACAAAGAAGTCAAGGATTTCCTCGGACAAAACACTATGATGGTACCACAATATGAGGGATTTACTTTTGACAGCGATGGGTTATTGAGGTTTAGAGGTCGGATTTACGTACCTCTAAACGACGAGTTGAGGATGTTGATCCTGAGTGAGGCTGCATGGCATGCCTAAGATGTTTATATCCGACCGAGGATCGATTTTTACTGGACGATTTTGGACAAGTTTCCAAGAGGCCTTGGGAACTCAACTAAAATTTAGTACTGCGTATCACCCAGAGACTGACAGACAGACAGAACGTATGAACCAAACCTTGGAAGACATGTTGTGCATGTACGTGATGGACCAACAAAAGCGTTGGGAGGAATTCTTGCCTCTCGTAGAGTTCGCTTACAACAACAATTACCAGAGCACCATTAAGATGGCACCTTTTGAGTTTCTTTATGGGCGACGTGTCGGACGCCCTTGATTTGGGATCGGCTTGAGGATAGGGTCCTGGTGGGACCAGAAGCGATCCAAGAAATGGAAGAGAAGATGCAAACCATAAGACAAAGGATAAAGGAAGTGCAGGATCGACAGAAGAGTCATGTCGATGCGCACCGAGTTGACCGTAGTTACGAGGTCGGCGATCGAGTCTTCTTGCGGGTAAAACTGCATAAGAGTTCGATCAAGTTTGGAAAGGGAGCTAAACTCTCTCCTAGGTTCGTGGGACCTTTCGAGATTGTGGAGAGAAAGGGGCCCGTGGCCTA
>ML787883.1:658757-710333 GCA_009831015.1 Picea engelmannii | reverse complement strand
CTTGGACGGCGGAGACTGTTTAGAGGGTTGTCATTAAAAATTAATTAATTAATGATTTATGAATTAGGTCAGTCTCAAAATTCTATAAAAGGAGGGGAAAGGAAGGAAGAAAGAGAGAACGGTTAGCGTAACGTTACGCTACCAAATTGTGGCTTGACGGGTTGCTTGTGAGGAGTTGGGTATATCTCAGCTGTGTTGGAGTGGTAGCTCAGCCGTTGAGGCGAGTTGAGACGCTGGTCTATCTCTGGTTCTTGTGTGGCCCCTTTGCGGCTCGGGGGGCTAAGGGGGAAGAAGAGTACCCCTAGCGTTGGCTGGGAGGTACCGGTGAGCTTTCTACGGTCGGCAAGCGGGACGCGGCACGGAGCACGGGACGCGGCACGAAGCGCGGGACGCGGCACGGAGCGCGGGACGTCGTCCGAGGAAAGCGAAAGGCAACGGTATGAATTTAACTGGTGAAGTATAATGCATTTTTACTTTTGGCAATTTAATGTTATTGATGTTAAAATTGTGGAATTGTTCTGGCATTTGTATATTCGGCAAATTCGTTTCTGCAAGGTTGTTGTGAGTTGTTCTGGCAATGTTGAAATTGTTACCACCATTTTTGGCCATGAGAAGAATGTAGTTTGTTGGGCGTGTTGGGTACGCATTGTAGAAAGAGGGTTGTTACATAGCAGTGCCCTACTTTTCAAGCTAGGACAAAATTTATCAAATATACCTAGATCCATACTTTAGAAACAAAAAATTTCCACTTATCTTACTTTTAGCAGAGCACAAAGAATTAAAATATTACCTCTTTTCTTCAGATCTAACTTATTTTCTTAGCACAAAGCTTCACAAATCAAGTAGAGTACTGCGCACTAAAGCAGTAGATCTACGCACAAAGATTTTTCTTCCTCAGTTTTAGCAATCATAGTTTCAGGTCGGATCTTTGCACAAAGCTTCTTCTTTCTCAGTTCCTAGCAATCAAAGTTTCATGTCCCGACAACAAAACCATTTGTTGGCGCAGGGGTAGACCCAAGGTTAAACACTCAAGAGCACACCAACAAATCCCTAACTATCGACCCTTTCGGCAACACCTGTGAAGCAGATAAAGTCTCACCCGAGGTAGAGGCAGGGGTGGTTGCAGGACTCCAATGTCTGCAACCTTAGCTGGGACACAGATCTTTGATTCTAACACTTAACAGAGAACTTAGCAGTTAACATTCATCAATATCCAGTTCTTAGTTACAGCACAGTAAAACCCTAATTACAGAGCATCGCAACATTCAACCAGATCTAGCATCTAGTAGTACTTAGCATAAAGAAGCAGATCATATCTAGCAGATTTAAGCACCAACCATATTCATATAGGTCAAATCTAGCATTCCTTCACATTATTAGGCACAAAGCAACATCAGATCTATCTATCTTTCATCTATATCAAAGCACTAAGCAATTAAGCACATAGACACATTAATACATTACACAAAGCAGAGCAACATAGCATGTATGTGGTTCACCCCCACCCTGGGGCTACGTCCACCAACTCTTTGTCTTTTTTATTAGATTCTTTCAATCTTCTTATAGGCACAAAGCATCAAAATCCTACTCCACATAGGACAGGAGATATGTGTGCACTTTACCAGATCCTCCTTCCCTGAGTCAGATTAAAGCACAAAGCCTTCTTACAATTAATTGCAATTAACTCTGCAAGTCTTACACTGTCTACACAGAGCCTTTACAACTAGCACTTAGCTATTCATGTCCAATCACATAGATTGAACTTATACTTCTTACATCGCCTAGCCTTCTATTTATAAATTACAAAATAGGCCTAAGCATGGGTAAACCCATGGACCAACATTCCCATACCCATTACATTATCCCAAAACCCAAAAACCCCTAAAAAGGGGTCAAGATCCTGTGATCTTCACTTCGACTTATGATCTGCCTTCGAAATCTTGTCGAAGTCCCACAAATAGGTCAAACATGACCAAGAGTCCTCAAAACTTGGTCAAGGGCCAACAAGCCCATTCCAATCTATTGTGATAATACAAGCACCATTAGTATCTCAAAGAACACGATGATGCACTCCAAGACGAAGCACATTCCAATCAAGCATCACTTTCTATGGGAACAGGTTGCAAAGAAGAACATCGGAGTTGAACATGTGGGCACAAAATAATAAGTGACAAACATCTTTACAAAACCACTTCCACGGGAAGCCTTTGAGTATCTTTACCAGAGACTCGGAGTAATTTCTACTCCAAAATGAATGCTTTTGATTGCTTATCTTATATGTCTTAGATTTACATGAGGAAGCACCATAGAGAGGACAATTCAGGTTGGGAGATTAGTTTCAGGAAGAGTTCAGTAAGGAGGAGTATCCCCAAGGACAATTCAGTTAGGGGGAGTATCCCTGGATTGAAATATACCTTTTCCATTGATGACAAAGGGAGAGAGATTTATCAGAGCACAAAGGCATGGTTCCAGGGGGAGCATGAGTGACATGACTTCAGTATTTCATCAGAGTGTTTCCATCAATTCCAAAGGGGGATATTGTTGATTAATTGTGTTGGTTTTCATTGATGTCAACCCTTGAAGAGAGTCTAGTAACGAATTCTGGTAGCACAATGGTTTGGGTAATGGACCCAAGTTTGTTTAATGGATAATGGTACCAGTTTTGATATATTTTTAGGTAAGAATATTCTATATGGATAGTACATGTCATGCCATTTCCGGTGGTATGTGAAACTTCACATAACTCCTTATGGTTAGAGAGTTATGGTCATGTGAAGTTGGAGAACCCTCATGAGTCATCTACAATCTCCAAAAGGTCAAAGTAGTCAAAGTGGTTGCAATGAAGAAATTATTTAAATAATAAAGTGAAGTGATGAGTATACTATAAGTCAAAGTGGATACAAAAGAAATTATTTAAATAATAAAGTTAATGGAGAAATTACTGAGTGGACAAGTGGTTAGAAGTGGGTTAGCCCTAAAATAAGGAAAGTGGGTTAAGATGGTTAGAAGGTAATTTAAATAATAAAGTGAAGTGATGAGTGTACTATAATTCAAAGTGGATACAAAAGAAATTATTTAAATAATAAAGTTAATGGATAAATTACTAAGTGGACAAGTGGTTAGAAGAGGGTTAGCCCTAAAATAAGGAAAGTGGGTTAAGATGGTTAGAAGGTAACCCCTTGAGGAAGCTACATGAAAGTATAAATAAGAGGCAAGGGTCTCTCATTTTTAATCACACTTGAGCATATTGAATATCTACAAGTGACTGAGGTAACCAAAGGATATCTAAGCCAAATTCCAGAGGGAAGGTGAAGTAAAGAAGGTGGAAATTCAAGGGAGGATAAATTACTTTGATGATGCTTTCTAAGGTATGTTATTTACAGGTCATCTCACCATTTTCACAATAAATTGTTTTCTAGAATGATTCAAACCGTGAAATTGGGAGGTCGTTGAGGAAACATATCCAATTAGTTTTGATAAAAATTTTATCTTGTGGGACGTTTAATATTTGGAGTTACACCCCATGGAAAATAGGGTTTGTGGCTAGACCTAAAACTAGTCTAAAACATATGTTTTGGGTAAAAACGTCATAAATGCTTCATAACAGATCCAAATTCTGTAAGACCAAATTTATTGGTTATAGTACCATATTTATTATTCTGTGTACCATTTTCAGATCCATACAACAAATATTCCATGTGGGGTATGCAATACAAGTTTGCTCTCTAGAATAAGCCAGAATTCAATAAGGTATGCCATTTTTGCTATAACTCATTTTCTAAGTGAATAAAAGTAGTGAAACCTGGATGAATGGCATAAAAGACACTAAAGAACATTGTGTACTATTTTCAGATCTTTATTCATTATAGGTATATAGTTATGATTATTGCAAGTTAGGGTTGTTGACTAATCCAAAATTAGTCATGTGAGACTAAAGTAAAGTTTGATGAAAATGTTAGTCTCTTGTTGTTAAAGTTAAGGAATTTTTGCAAGTATGTGATCATATACACCAGGTCTATTACAAAGTTACAAATCACATTTGGATGATGAAATTGATGAGGGATTTTGGTTGAGGTACATGTTGGGTACATGGTTGAGACAAGTAGTTGATGAGTTGGCACATACGTGAGGTGTATAGTTGATGATGTTGGTACATCTTGATGAGTCATAGTTTATGTGTATTTGATGCATGATTGGTACATATTTGGTGCATGGTTTATGCACTCATTGATGGTACAGGTTGAGGTACAGGTTGGTGCATGGTTGATGCACTTGTTTATGGTACAGGTTGTTTGGTACAAGTTATTACAGGTTGGTTGGCTACAAGTCAGTGGTACAGGTTGTTACAGTGGTATATATCATAGTGATAGTGTGACATTGGTTCCATCATTCTACTTCTACATCAGGTCAGTTGGACTAGGAAAGGACAGGTGGTTGTAGCCACCTTCCAATTGTAGCTAGAGAACATAGGGGGTTGTAGCCTCCTTCTGGTTGTAGCCATAGAATTGGGGAGTTGGAGCTTCCCTCAAGTTGTATCTTGAGAAACTAGGGGGTTGGAGCCTCCTTCCAATTGCAGCTAGAAAACAAAGGAATTTGGTCCTTCTAATGAATGTAATCCTTAAAGACATATAAGAAAAATCATTTTGTGGTTTTCTCTCACTTTGGGTTTCCATGTAAAAAAGTTGGTGTACTTTGTATGTGTATGATTTCTCATTTGTTGATTATTTATTTACTCTGAAACTATTGGATGATAATTCTACATTGATATAACACTTGCATTTTTTGGTTAAAAAGGATTGCATTTCTCTATTACTGATTCACCCCCCCTCTCAGTAATCCAACAATTGGTTTCAGAGTGAGGTTCATTCAGGAAACAGTTTAACCACTAGAAGGAGATCATGGATTATTCTGAAAATGGAGTACCAATGTTTAATGGTCAGAATGGTTTAAAGTATGAGATGTGGAGTAGAAGGATGAAAGTATTTTGTACAGGCACAGGGCCATTATATTTGGTTATCAGTCATTACAGGATATGTTAGTTCAAAAAGGGAAAACACTGCAGGCAAGAAGGAATTGAAGAAGAATAACAAAATAGTAATGGATTTCATCTAGGAAGGATTACCTAATCCGGTAATAGAAAAATTTGGTAAATGTTCATCAGGCAAAGAACTTTGGGATAAGTTACATGAAATATATTCTTCACCCATCGAAGATTCAGAAATGTCAAAGAATATGAAAATACGGATCAAGAAGAATTATGTTCACCATGTCAAACAGATTCAGAAGATGAAGAGTACATAATCACCAAAGGTATGTTGTTTTGATTTAATTGTGAAAAATGCAGACATATTGAAATAGAATGCCATGAAGGAAATGAGACAGAAAAACTAATTAAAAAGGAATACAATTATGAAGAAGAATCGATCAGTGCTTTAGATGGACTAAGAGAAGAAAACAAGTCACTCAAGAAAGAATTGATGAAACAAAAGGAAAGTGTTCACATTTTTGAAGAATCCCAACTGGTCACCGAGAACTTAAGAACTCAGCTAGAAGAAGCCAGAAAGATAGAAAAAAATCTTGAATATCAAAAGTAGTATTTGGAAGCCAACATAGCAGCATAGAAAGAAGAAGCAGAAATGAGAGAGAATATATTGACATATCATCTTAATGAAAGAACTAACGATCTAAACCATCTTGAGACAATTTTTGGTCAAGAAGAGAAAGGACTTGAAGAAGAAATAATCACATTAAAAATCCAACTTGAAGAAGAAAAAAGAATAGAATAAGTCATGAAGTCTCAGATAATGAAGAAAGAAGAAGAGGTTGAGAAGCTTGAAGAAGAAGTTGTCACATTGAGAAGTAAAATCATCAAGCTCAACAAGAACGTTGAAGAGACAGAAAAATCCACATCAATTATAGAGAATGAAGAGAAGCACTCTAGGTTGCTAGAAAAGAAGAATGAAGAAAATAGAAAGAGTTATGCAGAAGTACTCAAAGGAAGGAATCATGGTCAGCCAGAAACTAAGAAAACTATTGAAGATACATCTTCAAGAAGACCATCCATGTTCAAGACACAAAGAAGCTTCAATCATGATCATGATCAGTCAAGGCAGAAATTTGGAAGGACTACACCACACAGAAGATTATTCACTCCCGGGTATGCAAATTTATTTTATGGTCATTGCTTTTATTGTACTAATTTTGGACAAAAGGTTGTAGATTGCAGGGATTGTAAAATAAATGTTCAAGCAAGAAATGCCTATGTGGTTGCACGTAACATTGAGTGTTACAAATGTCATAACTATAGACACATAGCTAGTGATTGTAGAAGCATGATTGATACTTCCATGAAAGAGAAAATTGATATGAGATATAAGAAATTATGGATAAGAAAACATGAAGAACAAGTGAACAAAGACCAGGTCCCAGAGATCGCAAGATTGGTAATAAAACGAGATGAAGAAAATTCTACAGAGAAAAAGAAAGATGTCAAATATAGAAAGGTTTTGAAAATAACGAAAATAAAATAAGGACAGGTATATAAAGAATAGGTTCAAGAGATTGTACTTTCAGGCATTGTAGTGAAAGATGAATCCACAGATAGAAAGAAAGAAGTCAGAGCTTAGAGAGATGATGAATCTACAAATGAAGATGATGATGAATACACATCAGAGCAAGAATTGTTCTGAGACATCCGGCTTAGAGACTCCCAGGTAATATAAATATTAGACAAGGGGATTCTATGCGATAGATGTGATAGACCAAAGAACCATCCTTCGAGCAGCTTGCAGAGTTTGAGTAGACAGATCCAGAGCAGTCAGTTAGCAGAAGTACAACTGTAGTAGTGAAGACTTCATGATAGTATAGTGATAAATGGGTCAGCATTATGGATAGTATGGACATAGATGGATTCGTAAGAACACTTAGCAGGTTTGGACAGATATATGACAGTGGACGAGAGCATGGATTCATAGATTGGTTTAGAGAGTGGTTAATAGACAAAGGAACATTATCATAATGGATGATAATTACACAGGAAATGGCTCAAACAATGCTAATGGATTCCAAATTGGTGAATATTTTTTGGACACACGCAGTGCATACAACAGTTCACATTAAAAACGGAGTAATTCTCAGAAACAACAATGAAAAAACTCCGTACGAGCTATGGAAAGGAAGACCAACAAATGTGAATCACTTCATAATATTTGGAAACAAACGCTACATCAAAAGAGAAGATGGCAGAATGGGAAAGTTTGACTCTCATGTGGAAAAAGGAGTACTTGTTGGTTACTCAAGTACAAGGAAAGCATACAAGTGTTACAATCTGAGATTGAACAAAGTTATGGAAAGCATCATTGTAACAATTGATGAAACAGGTGGACGAGAATCAAAGGAAGAAGAAAATGAATCAGTGGAACAAATTTACAAAGAAGAAGCAAAATATTTAGAAGAAGTAGAAGAGGAATATGAAGAAGATCAGATAAAAGTAGAAGATCAAGTTCAGCAAGTGCCTTCAAATACACCTAGAAAACGAGTACAAAAGAATCATCCTTCAGATCAGATTATCGGAAACAAGGATGCAGGATTTGAGACTAGAAGAATAATCCATTCACTAGAACAAATGCACCTAGCACTCTTATCTTCTATTGAACCAAACATTTTTGAAGAGGCCAGCAAGGATGAATTATGGAATAAGGCCATGGATGAAGAATTGGATCAAATAGAGAATAATGACACTTGGGAATTGGTTGCAAGACCAAAGAATAAGAATGTGATTGGCACAAAGTGGGTATTCAGAAATAAATTGAATGAATATGGACACGTGACAAGGAACAAAGATATATTTGTATGTAAAGGATACACACAGGTTGAAGGAATCGACTTTGAAGAGACATTTTCCCCAATTGCCAAAATGGAAGCAATCTGATTGCTCCTAGCTTATGCATGCTCCATTTATATTAAAGTGTATCAGATGGATGTGAAACCATCTTTTATGAATAGGGAACTTGAAGAAGAAGTCTACATTGAAAAACCAGAAGGATTTCAGTGTTCATAGAACACGGATTACATGTGTAAATTGAAGAAGGCCTTGTATGGTCTAAAACAGGCTCCTAGAGCACGGTACTCTAGGATGGATAAATATCTACAAAATAAAAGGTTTAGAAAAGGAAGTGCAGACAACAACCTCTACATCAAGTTAACTCAAGATAGTATTTTATTAATTGAAGTTTATTTTGATGATATTATTTTTGGAAGCAATGATGACAGGTTAAGCTAGAAATTTGCAAAGGATATGCAGAATGAATTTGAAATGTCATTACTCGGAGAACTATTCTTCTTTCTATGTCTTCAGATACGTCAAAGAAACCAAGGAATTTTTATTTCTCAAACTAAGTATATCAGAGAAATATTAAAGAGGTTCGGAATGGAAGATTGCAAACCAGTTACCACTCCTATTCAAACCAGTTGCATGTTGAGCAAAGATGATAATTCAAAGTCTACAGACCAAAGGAAATATAGGTCAATGATTCGTAGCTTACTATATGTGACAGCATCCAAACCATATGTAATGAAGGAAGTTGGACATGTGGCACAATTTCAAGCAGCACCAAAGGAACCACATGTATTAGCAGTGAAGAGGATTTTTAGATATCTCAAAGGAATATAAGATTTTGGATTATGGTATCCAAAAGGAAAGGATATATCACTTATTGCCTACACAGATGCAGATTGGGAAGGTTTCATTGATGATCAAAAAAGCACTAGTGGAGCAACGTTCTACTTGGTTGAGTGTTTAGTATCATGGCTAAGCAAGAAACAATCATCAGTATCCTTATCTACAACCGAAGTAGAATATATTGTAGAAGAAGCATGGTGTACACAGGTTCTATGGATGAAACAAACTCTGACACATATATAGGTTGAGTATGATGATCCCATTCCAATATATTATGATAATACAAGTGCCATCAGTATCTCAAAGAACCCGGTGATGCAGTCCAAGATGAAGCACATTCCAATCAAGCATCACTTTCTAGGGGAATAGGTTGCAGAGAAGAAAATCAGAGTTGAATATGTGGGCACAAAATAACAAGTGGCAGATTGTTGTAACCCTAAATTGCACTAGACATGCATACATGGCATCAGGCCATCTTACTTGCTATCTTTTCCAACCCATCACTGAACAAGCTCTTCTAAAAATCATTTTTTTGAAGGTATACGCACCCTGCACCACTACTGCTCGCATACACATGCTTGCTGCACCACTACAGCCTACGTACACTCACAAAATTTCGCAAAAAATGAAAAAGTACATAGGATTCTGGTTTCTAGGATGTTACTTAACCGTTTAACTACCCATATCCAGTCACCCCAACTGTTATCATCTCCTTTGGCCTATAAAAGAAGGGGTTGGGGTCCTATTTCAAAGAGAAGCACAAGAGCATAGAAAAACTGCCCATTTCCATATCCCCCTTTGCCTCAATATTCGACAAACATATTTTGAGTTTGAGTAGTTGGTGCATTGTGAAGAGGATCCCAGGACCAAGTTCGAGGAGCAGTGTCGGTCTTATGTTGTAAGTGACTTTCGTAAGATTAATATAAATAAGTACTTTTTCCGTCCTGCCAAATGATGTATTAAATTTCTATGATTTGCTTACATTTCTTATTTATGATGTCTAACCCACTAATCCATATGTAGAATGCATGCTTGTAGTTTCTTGTTTGTATTTTGGTGAATGTGGTTCAGCCTTGGGAGGAGATTTGCATTCAGGAAACAACTAAGAGTAAAGGGATCGACACCGGACATGGAGTTTAAGGTATGCCTACTGGATTCCTAGATTTTGTCTTTTATGTATGACTGTGGGGTAGTTTTGGGACAGTTGATAAAAAGTAGGAGACTTTATACGATTAGCTCTGCCTACATTTTAGAACCCTGGTGTAGTCCGTAGAGGGGTTTTCCCGCTATAGCAGAATCGACAACCATACTAGGGAAGCCTCTAGGGTGTTTGAGGATATTTCTTTTTGGGTGCTTTGAATCATCTTATTTACTGCTTTCTAAGTTTCTATAAGCTTCTGTGTCCTTAAGGGATTCTAGTCTTCCATACCAGTACTCCCTGCCTATGCTTGACTGCTTGTTTTTCATTTTTTATTTTTTTTTGAGAAGTTGCAGAGGTTTACACAGCTTGTAGTGGGCCTGCACACATGCATACGTGCCCTATATTTAGATAGCCCGTGTACATATTGGTTCTTTAGTTCTTTAATTGAATGCATAGGACATTAAGTATTTCATAGTCGAGTGAAATCTTTTTTTAAGTTTTCTTTTCAAATATCTAAGGAAAATAGTTACGAAAAGTTTGGTGAAAGAGTTTTTAATTGGCAAATCTTTGTTTGTGAAGAAGAAGTACTTTTGTTTCCAGTATCATTTTATTCTCTTCTCTTTTGTCTCTTAAAAACATCACTGGTTTCACTTTCGTTCCTTTTGACTTAAGACAAACACTAAAATTAACGCTTAATTAAAAATCATTAGACTTTGTGTTTGTAGGGTCCATCAATTTAGTCTAGGCGAGAGCCTTGATTTAGGATTGGAGAGGAAACTCTTCAAGGCTACAAAAACAAACATAAGAGTTTGTGCTAGGGAGTGCTAAAAAGTCTAGTAATCGTGAAAGTTATCCGGGACCCCCTGCTAACACAGGGGCTAAACACGAGGTTGTGTGTGGAAAGGTAGTGGAGATAACCCCTCCAAAGCCGGACCAAGCGTAGTGGGGAACGCATATAGAGGGCTTATCTTGGGATTTCGTTGATCGCATTTTCCACAGAGCTTCATGGGTCTTGAATCCATTGAAGTTCCTCAATCATCTTCCGGAACACTTGCTTTCAATACCCTTTATAGGTTTTAGGCTTGATACCCTTCTCATTGCGGTCCACCCGACTGTCGACTGTACCTGCCTGGTGACTGTTCGCGCATTGGCAACCTTGTTGCCTTTATATTAGTGACTTACATAGGTGACTACAGGGTTATACCATGGTACCTAGGGCAGACATCAGGCCATGCTTTGTAAAGTATACCCAGAGGGTGCTTCCGTATTCGAGTTGCACTTGCACCAGTAAGTTTCTCTAGTGTTGGCTGGTGTAACTGTTCTTCTAGCTAGCTAGTGATCTGCTTGTCTTATCTCATAGGAGATTTTTCTAGCGTGGGTTGTTTCTGTAATAGAAATCCCTAGTGTGTCATTTATCTTCTCACACAATGGAGGATCGGGAGCTCCGTTGGTCGCAAAGGCTTCTTGGCCTACCGTCGGTTAATCTGGAGCCACCCTCACCACCGCTAAGGCAAAAACTCAACCAGCAAGGGTCTTTTGAGGTGACCAGGTCACAAGAAACTATACCCAACCCATCTCCAAAAGGAGACCATTTCATTATGGAGGAACCAACCATTTCTAACTTCGGAGTGGAAGCTCTTGGTTCGTACAACCCTCCGATCACTGATCTATCAATGCCCATTGTCATATAGGTTAAACCTTACGAGCATCAAGTAGTGTCACAAGCAGCGATGGAAACAAATGCTGCAACTTCTTCAGGGAATGCTCACATTTCCTCTGCGGTTGTCACTACAAGGGTTGTTCCACCTCCTAACCAACCGTCACCAGTCCGGGCCACTATGGTCTCGACTGCCTCTACCTTGGGAAATGGTCTGATTTCGTCTATGGTATTGATCACTACTCCTTTCACCCAGAGTGCGACAGGCCCTCCGTTCTCATACGGGATGCCTAGCTTTGGTACGAGCACTGTACTTTCCTACTCCACTCTATAGACTTTAGGTCTTGGGGAAGGGAGCTCCAATGCTCCTCTGTAAGGATCCATGGGGGGCACTTCAGCTCCCTATAAAACTTTCCCTTATGGAGGGGGTCATATACCTCCTTCATCCCCTTCACTCAGTGGTGCTCACCAGCATTCCGTCGGGCCGAATGTAAACTACAGTTCGTTTGGAGCAGGGATTAAAGGACTACCTTATTATAGCATGTCGGTAGGTTTGACACCATTCTCTTTGTTTGATGCATTTGGTAAAAATGCTTTCTCGTCAGCTGCCTTCCCAGCCGGGGGCAACCCCGGTCATGTACAACAAAATCCTATGCAGGGTACTATTCCTGTACAGGGGGAAAACCCAGGAATTCCTTCCTCACAAGGACCTTGGAATCTGTGGCAGGGATCAATTCCCTCATTAGGGATGTCGACCGGGGGAAACCCCTTCCATAGTCAATGGAACCTCGAGCAAGGCTCAGTACCTATGCCCATTGGATCGACAGGGGGAAACCCTTCCCAAAATCCTTGGAACACAATGCAAGCGCAACCTTCTACATCCTATTATGGGAGCCACTCGATGATATCTCAAACACAGAATCCATACGCTGGTCACAACCATGGTTTTTACCAAAACCCTAGCCAACAACCTAAATTTTCCTGGCAACCCGATGCCAGCCAAACTCTAGGCTCCTTTTTTCCTGGTTACAACCAACAACCCAAACTTCCATTTCTGGCAACTTTGCATTTGCTAGACTTGTCAAGAGTACTGAATGACCCTATCTATCATGATCTGCATTGGCCTCCTATGCCGACCAAGTTTCCTTCGGACATTCCAAAGTTCAAAGCTAAGCCTAATGAATATCCACGCGATCATGTGACTACCTTCCATCTATGGTGCTCATCCAACTCACTGAGAGACGACTC
The DNA here is from genome assembly GCA_009831015.1 of Picea engelmannii. Classification (NCBI taxonomy): domain Eukaryota; kingdom Viridiplantae; phylum Streptophyta; class Pinopsida; order Pinales; family Pinaceae; genus Picea; species Picea engelmannii. The sequence continues at coordinate 697,607 of ML787883.1, read as the reverse complement.
TGTACAATTGTATTTGTTTCAACACACTCTCATAGGGAGTGCTGCGAAATGGTACATTGAGCTCGACCGCTCGAGATACTCTTCCTTCGATGAATTGGGTATGGATTTCTTAAACCATTTTCAATTACCTATGAGATACGATGCCGGCACCGAGTTGCTAGCCAATTTTGAGCAGACCAAGGTGGACCATATCTCTGATCACATCCGAGAATGGAGATGTCGGAAGAGTTTGATAAAAGTATCAGTCCCACCAACATTCATGCTTGAGTGGTTCCCTAAGTCTTTTGTACCTCATCTATCCAAATACATCGCAACGTCGGGGGTCTTTTCAAAAGAAGATGCGATAATGAGAGCTCAACAGCTAGAGCTGATTTAATCTCAGTCTGGTTTACTTTATGAGATTTTTCCAGATGCACCACGGTCAATACTTGATAAGACCAAACATAGATCTGGACCACATGCTAATGGTATTGTTGGTTCAGCACAAACAAAGCCCGCTGATCAACTGTCAAATCAATTGCATCAATTGTCGATACAGCAAACAACATCTAGCCAGACCACTGGTTCAGTTGATCCCCCTACTTAGAAGTCTAATGTACACAGTGTGCAATTGACGAACCCAAAGTCCACCCAGCTTCATGACGAAAATAAAAAGCAAAGAAAGAAGGGTAAGGGGGATAAGAAACCCACTAATAATGCTGGCGAGGGCAACACAAAAAAGAAGAAGTCAAAGTATCCCTGTAATCTTTGCAAGGAAGACCATCTGACTCACCAGTGCCCTCGTCTTGCGAAGGCCCAGAAGTTATTGGCATAGTAGTAGCCTATCGTGTTAACAAACCCATTTCCACATGGGAAAAATTTAACTCAAGCCTCTTCGAGCGTGGATGGGGGCAGTCAGGGACCCCCTCCATCTGTGAGTAATTCATTGTCCACAAATGTGTATATGATGAAAGGTGATTCCTATATATCAACTAGATCACATGACTACGGAATGCAAAACACCACTAAGAAGGGTAAAGAAGCCGAAAACCCACCTCTTCATCTCCAAATTGAGAAGACGTTGGGTGAAACAATGACACACATCGCAAAAGGTGTGTTCAATAAAGATTCTCACAATCCAAACACAAGGGCCACCCAAAACTACTCTGTGGTGGAGGATTTGTCTCAAACCTCTTGTGCAATTTCTGCTTTGGAGGTCCTCCAGAGCTACCCTTCCCAGAGAAATGCTCTATTAGCTGCCTTAGGATCTGCCAAGACCTGTAATCTAGGAATGATCATGCTTGATACAACCAAATTAAAACCTCATCTCCCCTACCACATGGCATTTCAAATAGTAGTGATTTATACCATGAAAACTTTTACTCGGAACATTTTTCGCACAGTGGTTGATGAGGGTGCCTCGACATGCGTGATGTCATTGGTGTGTTGGAAGGCCATTGGCCAACCTATTTTGTCTCTGACACCTACTCTTCTTACTGCATTTGATGGTCATTCGTTCCAACCAGATGGAATCATCCCCTCTTTCCCTATGCAGTTAGGGGGGAAGACCGTGTGCATCGAGGTTGAAGTGGTTGATGCATCTCTCGACTACAATATCTTGTTAGGAAGGAGTTGGAGCTATGCAATGCAAGCAATGGTCACGATAGTTTTCTGGGTCTTGTTGTTTCCACACGAGGGTTGGATCTTGTCCATTGATCAATTTTCCTTCTCCCATTCCAACTCCTCACCAGGGGCATCCACGGTCCCAATGATTGATAACCCTCAGCCCAGCATAGTCAACGTAGGGGTTGGTTTGTGCCCACCTTTGATGGGTACTTTCAATTACCCACCTTCAACCGACAATCTCAATTACATATTAGCGATCCCCGCCCAGTCTAGGGTTGATTTTTTTCAAGTCTTGTCATTTTGTATGGCTTACTTTGATGATTTGTGGGCTCTTCCTTCCCCATTAGCCACAATGGAAGGGACAGGGCACCATGGCATGGCCATGCCTTTGTCTGCGGCAGAGGTTGCGTACTCTATAGTCTATCAAGCTTCCGCCGACCTCGATCTAACTCCCGCACAGGAGTTAGATCTGGTTCTCGGGCCTATTTGGGCTCAAGGTTCCCTCGCCGATACAGATTCTTTAGACTTAGTCTTGCCCTCAGACGAGGCAATGACTAGTCTAGAAAGACCATGGGATGATCTTCATCACAGATCTTATTTCCTCCCATAGTTAAGAAGGATTGAGGCAGGTGAATTCACTTTGACTATGACTAGAGATAGGTCTTGTCCTATCAATCCTTTGGCTATGCACGCAATTTACGCTGAAGGAAATATGGAAACCATCGTTGAAATGATACCTATCAATATCTCCAGAACCCCTGGCGTCGTGGAGAATATATTCATCGGAGCGGACTTCTCCCTCGAGGAGATTCAAATCTACACGGATTTATTTAAAGAGTTTTACGACGTGTTTTCCTGGTCTTACGAGGAAATTCCAAGCATAGATCCAAGAATCGTCGAACATGAAATCATGACTTATCCTGATGGTAAGTTGGTTCGGCAGAAACTTCGTCCGGTTAATCCTAGAAAGGCAGTAGCCATTAAGGCTGAAGTAGAGAAACTGCTCAAAGCTAGTTTCATCTACCCCATCCAATTGACTCAATGGGTGTCAAATCACGTTCCAATCCACAAAAAACAGGGTACAATTCGTGTATGTATGGATTTTTGTGATTTGAACAAGGCCTGTCCAAAGGATAATTTCCCTATGCCATTTATTGACCAGATAGTCGATGAGTGCGCATGTTGTGAGGCCTTTTCTTTCATGGATGGTTTTTAGGGATACAATCAGATACAGATCAAACCTGAAGACCAACAAAAAACCTCTTTCATCTATCTGTGGTGTAAATTCGCTTATCGCAAGATGCCTTTTGGTCTGAAAAATGTTGGAGCTACTTTTCAGCGGGTCGTGTCTTTTTCTTTCCATGATGTCAAACACATAGTCGAGGCTTACCTTGATGATTTAGCATCACGATCTCGTAAGATAGCTAATCATCCCATGCACCTCTGACTCATCTTTGAGCGATGTCGCTACTACCGGATCCGCTTGAATCCAAACAAATGTAGTTTTTTTGTCACATCGGGTCATCTGCTAGGTTTCATAGTTTTTACAACAGGGATCATGGTCGATCCTCTAAAGGTTGAGGCGATAGTTCAGTTGCCTCCCCCGTACACAATCCCTCAACTTTAGAGTTTATAGGGAAAAGTGAACTTTTTATGGCGTTTCATTGCAAACTATGCCGATATCACAAAGGGTTTCATGCATTTACTAAAGAAGGATGTTCCTTTTCATTGGGACGAAGCCGCTCAGTGCTTTTTCAATGCGTTGAAACGTGCCCTCACATCTACCCCTCTGCTTCGGCCACCCAATTATAATAAAGATTTCTTATTGTACTTGGCCACTACAGAGTCAACCATCAGTATGGTCTTGGTTCAGGAGGATGATTTGCTCTCAGAATACGTGATTTATTACCTGAACTGAGGCCTGGTTAGACCGGAACTCAATTATTCCCACATTGAAAAACTTGCATTGGCAGCAGTTCATGTTGTCCAACGATTTCGTAATTACATCTTGTTTCGCAAGACCATTGTCATTGTCATTGTGAATCTGTTTCAATACATGTTGACACGATGTGTAATCAGTGGAAATATTATTATATGGCTAGTTATCCTCTAGGAATTTGACTTAGATTTTGTTTTGGCAAAATCCAAAAAGTCACTGGTCTTTGCAGAACTCATCTTGGAATTTCCGGTCGAGTCAGGTGATGTTATGCCTAAGGAGTCACCTATTAAAGGAGACGTGTTTTTGATCGCATCTATGGACCCCTGGTATGGAGATATACTATTCTATCTCCAGAATTTGAAGTGCCCCACCTCTACTTCTCGTGATGAGCGTCATCGTATATGCCATCAGGCCAAGAACTATCTCATACTCAAGGACACTATGTATCGTCGAGGTGTAGATTGTATCCTTCGTCGGTGCCTCACTCATGAAGAAGCAAAAATCATGCTTAACGATTGCCACAATGGAGCATGCGGTGATCATCTGTCTGGGTATGAGCGGGTTACTTTTGGCCGACATTAATCAAAGATTATGTTGAATTGGTCAAGAAGTGCCACCTATGTCAGATCCTCTCTCGGAAGATGAGGGCACACCCTGCTCCCATGTTTCCCGTCATCTCAGTTGGTCCCTTCACCAAGTGGGGGATTGATTACACTACATGAAACCCCCCCTCAGTAAGGGGGTATCGTTATATCATCGTAGCAGTAGACTACTTTACGAAGTGGATCGAGGTTATCCCAACGTTTAAAGATGATAGCTAGACTGCAGCTCTCTTTTTGTTTAACCAGATAATAACAAGGTTCGGCGTCCCAAGAGAGATTGTCACTGACCATGGCAGTCACTTTTAGAACAAAATGATGTTCGAGTTAACGTCAAATCTTGGGTTGAGGCAAGAACATTCATCCCCCTACTACCCACAAGCGAATGGTCAGGTGGAAGCTATGAATAAATCTCTTAAGACTATTCTCCAATGAACGATCAATTCAGCCAAGTCAAATTGGAATTTGATGTTTTACTTGGCATTATGGGCCTACCGAACGTCTGCTAAGACTGCAAACAGTTTCTCACCTTTTCAACTCGTTTACGGGCTGGAAGCAGTTTTTCCAATAGAGTGCCAGATCCCGTCTCTAAAGTTGGAAGTACAGTTACTTCCAAACACTTCACCACTTGAAGAGAATTTATTATATCTTGAACAACTCGATGAGCAGTGTCAAGATGCAACCTTTGCTAATGAGGCTCACAAACAACGAGTCAAGTGTTAGTATGATCGGTCCGTTCATCCTCATATTTTCTCTGAAGGCAACCTTGTCCTAGTCTATGACCAAGATAAGGATCCCCTGGGGGCAGGCAAGTTCAAACCCATGTGGTTCGGACCTTTCATCGTGAAGGAAGTTCTAAAGAAGGGCACTTATTGTGTAGTTGAATTTGAGGGAAATGCTTTGGCGGAGCCTAGAAATGGGCTTTACCTCAAGAAGTATTACTCATAGGTGAGTCGCCTTGGGTGACTTATTGTAACATATGTATAGCTCTTGTACATTGTTCTTTTTATCTTTTGTCTTTTTGGTTTTATGGACCTGTCATTTTTTGATGTCATGTTTTTCGCTGTGGCAGATGTCAAGTGAATCATAGGTGCTCGTTGGGTTTGCAGACGGTTCTATTCAGCACACTCGGAGGATTGTTTCCGCAGCTTGGGTGATTTTCACACCTCAAGGCCAGTTTCTATATTCAGGAGGTATCTGTTTAGGTGATGCCACAAACAATGTCACTGAATACAACACAGTTCTAGAGTTGCTTCGTGACTCTTTGTCACATGGTATCTCTCACCTCTGAGTCTACTTAGACGCTCAGTTGGTTGTGTCCCAGTTAAATAGGTTTTACCGCGTTCACGATCCAAATCTACACCAACGGTTCCTTAGGTTATGTCTCTTAGAACAAAGCTTTGATTACGTTATGTATATCCATGTTCCTAGGAGATTGAATCAAATCACATATACCCTAGCTAATCAAGTATTAGATTGGCATATTGCACACATGTAAGAAAAATCACACACACACACATGTAAATACATTTGTAAAATAGATATAATCCATAAGACGGAAAAAGATGTAAAGTATCCATATATATATCAAAAAATATTAGAGTACATGGGTGGGCGTGAGCGCCTCAAAAACATGTCCAGTCAGAGTCATGGGGCTTATGCCCTCAACAATATACAAAATGTTCCCTTGACACATAAGTAGTCTAGCCTAGCTAAGAACGGGGCATGTTGGCCCTGCCATAATGAACAATGGTGTTTACCAAATGCCGAAAGAGCTAGACCCAGGTCCATGGCACCCCAACTACATGAGGTTTCATCGACGGTGGGAGATCCTTGATCTTCGTCATAGGGACTGTACGAGTGAGAGTGGTAGGGTTCCACTCTACCCATCTCAATACTTTCTCAGTCTCTCCGGCTGAAGGTCCCCCTGTTGTTGCTGGTCCGCCGACCACGGATGGTTTTTCCTCTGGTTGAGGATGTCGCCTAGTCCTCACAAAAACTGTTGGACACATTGGTCCCACATCTACACATAATAGATACATAGTTGTTAGATACTCTGATATACAAAAAATGATATATATAAAAAATGAATAAAAATTCAATAACTTTGAAAACCACAAAACGTACCTAACTCTCCTCGCTCTACTCTGGGAGGTACGGGCATGTCAAGATCTATATAAAATTTGATCCCGACATAGGGGTAGTCCTCTATGGCCAAAATCTGTCATGCCCACCAAGAAAAAAACTTGTCATCGAAGGCCTTAATAGTCCTCCCTCCCCCCTGTCATGGAAATAGTGTCACCCACCTGCATAGCACTGGGAGAGAGGCCTCGTGCCCTCGCATCGTCTCTCTAGGACTAAGACTGGATACCCTCTCAAAGAAAAAGGAACACAAAACAGTCCCAAACCCGAAGTTTCTATGTCTCCACATATGACACTTTGTTATCTGCCTCTTCATGCAATCTAGTAAGGTGGTGCTGCAGTCGAAAATTTGTGCATTTAAGCATTGAACCGCACAATGCATGTGTGCCTGGGAAGCCTGATGTAAAGTTGCAGATCCAGTGATCCACCTAATGAGTAGAACTATCACTTTCAGTGGTAGGTTAGAAATCTTATTTATCGGCACCTGAGTGCCCACTTTGTCTATGCCAGCTTCGCAATGGAGTCCAATCAACTCTGCTATGTTGTGAGGCCTAGGGGGGAAAGTGTGAAAGTTGACTGGTTCCTCTCTCCTTGAGAGGCTAGTAAGAAAATAGATATCTTCAGTCCTTGGAGTCAATGACTGTCCCTCAAGCATGAATGCCTCTGCGTCAGGATGCCAGTAATCTACCAAGGCTTTCAACAGCCTAGGTTGTGCCCGCATGAATGGACACTGGAAGAATTTCAACAAACCATATTGAGCCAATGCAGCGGTAGCATCAGGGTCCTCTCCGACCAAAAAATCAATGTCCTCATGCTCTCTCTCTCTCTCCAATGAACATACATCCTGCAATTGAAAAGTTCATGGGGGATTAACTTTTGCATCTTTTATTTTTTTCCACATGTTGGAGGGTATACGTGGGCTGTAATATACACAGTCGCATATGCCTGCATGCATTTTTTTCTCTGCACGTGGGCATATGCTAGCTATCATAGGACAACCTGCGTATATGTAGGGCCGACCTTTTTAAAGGTCAGCGCCCCCCCCCAAAAAAAAAAAAATGCACAAAGGAAGAATTCAAATGCAGGAGGGGCTAGTATGTACTTACTTGGTCCAAGCAGAAGTTCGTTTCATCCACTGAAGCTCCTGGAATCAACTCTTTTGACAAAGGGGTGTTTTTTGAATTTTGGTCAATTCTCAATTCGTAATAGTGATAATGAGCCGCCAAGATTCTATTTATACACTTTTTTTTCACTTTTGTCATTTTTTCGACCCTTTTTGTCATTTTTTCTAATTTAAAAATCATTTAGTATGGTTCATGAGTTTCTTATGGAATATTACAATAAGTGTCACTTTGGGTATTGGGAAACTTTTTGGAGAGTTGGGTCATTTTAAAGGTCTTTTGGTAAAAAGTCATTTTTTCAACTTGTTGCATCTAAGTTAGGATTCCACCTCCACTTTCTGCATCGGGTTGTCTTTTTTGCTTTTCCATAGGATCGACCCCACCAAATTGCGACACAGAACCATCAATGTTGCTTTAGAAGTGTCGTAATTTAGTGGTAGAGCCTACCCCTTCATGGATGCCCTAGGTAGATCCTAGTTGCATTTTGGCATCCATGCTATCGTTAATGACTATAGGCTCGGGAGTCCTTGTTAGTTTTATCTTGATTACGAGTTTGAGCCTCATTTGCATGATTCATTATCAATCTTGACCCCACCCTCGGGACTCCCAAATAATGACGGGTCTTATTTTAAGCCCTTTTCAGACCCTCTAAACATGAAAATATTGTCGAGCGATCTTGTTTCCCTTCACGCTCGCTAAACTGAAATTTGAAGGCATGTCTGGCCGGCGGTAGTTTACCCCTTTTTCGGTCCGGATGGTCAAAAATATGAACAAAGGTATACTCTAGGAATCTCTGTTCTCTAGAAAAGCATTCTCAGGTATAGATATTTAACCCTTTTTCGGGCCTGAGGGACTAAATTTATGAAAAAGGAACCCCCATAGATTCCATAGTTAAGCTCTTTTAAGACTCCATAAAATTGAAAAGATGGCTGAGTGACCTTGTTTCTTCACACTTGTTAAATTGGTCCAAAATAACATCCCTTACGGAGTCCATAGTTAAGCTCTTTTCAGACTCCTTAAAAATGAAAAGATTGTTGAGTGATCTTGTCTTTGTCACACTCTTTAAAATGGTTTTGAATAGACGTATTTTTGGTGCTAGTTTACCCCTTTTTTGAACCGACTAGACTACCTTCAAAAAAGGTACCCCAGTGGAGTCTCATTTTACGCTTTTTCAGACTCCCTAAAAATGAAAAACCGACGAGCTTACCTTCTCTGGGCTCATTAAAATTACATCAAAGTACATTATCATTGTGTCTTATTAATCGCATTTGCATTCCTGCGTCTTTGGCCTAATGCTGGCTCCATGTTGCTCTCAACTGAACCATCTGAAGCATGCCTTATAACGCAATCCTTGTAGCACTTTTCCTTTACGTCTTGACACCTTGACCCCTGGAGGAATTTTCCCGAGTGTCCTTTTTCTTGCATATGTCTCCTTTCTCTAAGCATTAGTGTGTTCCTTACACTTGGAACCAGTATATCTGAGACACTCGTTCCTCCTTTGTAATGTAGCATTCTTTTATTCTTTTTCAATCTCCCCAAATTATTGAAAAAGACAAAAAAATCAAATATACCCCAAAAAGAGGAAGGGAAAAGTATTTTCTTTATGTTATCAACACAATGAGTCGCCCTTGGACCAAGCACATCCTTTCATTTGTTTGTCAAGATCTAGGATTCAATATGACCTTAGGAAGCTATTCTTGCTACATAGACCTCTGTTATCCTCCATTTGGTTATCCTTCCAAACATATGGAGAGTCTGCGTTGCCTCCTGCATCGTGAACTTGTGTCAATGCAATGTTGCTTGAGTCACATATTTTGTCGTGCTTTCATCCAAGGGAAGTTTTACTAAACTTGAGTCATCCCTTCTGCAAGTTTGTCTCTTTTCCTCATGCCCGACCACCCCAAAAGACCAATCAAGTCCTTGCTCGAAATCAATGAAGTTCTTTGCACTGATCATTGAGATCCTCTTGTCTGTTCCCGACAAGTTGTCGAAGACCTCTAGGTAGTGAAGTCGCAAACTAATATTACACTCCTACCTAAGTTTTAATATTTTGAAGTTGTTGCTTGAGCTTTGAAGACCTCATCTCCTACCATTAGGCGTCTTTGGCTTCTTGAAGATGGATACTATACATGTATATCTTTTGATTTTGAGATGTAGATCCATTGTGTACTTTTCGCGGCTACACTTTATATAGTTATATGACATGGATTTGTAGTGTATTTGATTGGCAGCCATGATTTTATTTTATCTCTAGCATGGGTATGCCCGCCTCAGTGAGACAAATTGTTATTTTGCATAAGGCACCTCCTGAACTCTGGTCCCTGGGCTCACTCGCTTCGTACATTAGTGAAGATTTGTAATGTATTTCGGCCATCAGATGCTCTTCTAACCTCACACATTAGGGGGCATCTATTATAACCCTAAATTGCACCAGACATGCATACCTGGCATCAGGCCATCTTACTTCCTATCTTTTCGAAGCCATCATTAAAAAAGCTCTTCTAAAAATCATTGTTTTGAAGGTATATGCACCCTGCACCACTACTTCCCACGTACACATGTTTGCTGCACCACTACAGTCCACGTACACTCATAGAATGTCGCAAAAAATGAAAAATTGCATAGGATTCTAGTTTCCAGGCCGTTACTTAACATTTTGACTACCCATAGCCAGTGACCCCAACCGTTATCATCTCCTTTGGCCTATAAAAGAAGGGGTTGGGATCCTATTTCAAAGAGAAGCACGAGAGCATAGAAACTCTGCCCATTTCCATATTCCCCCTTTGCCTCAATATTCGGAAACCATATTGTGAGTTTGAGTAGTTGGTGCATTGTGAAGAGGATCCCAAGACCAAGTTTGAGGAGTAGTGTTAGTCTTATGTTTTAAGTGACTTTCGTAAGATTAATATAAATAAGTATTTTTTCCGTCCCGCCAAATGATGTCTTAAATTTCTATGATTTGTTTATATTTCTTATTTATGACATCTAACCAACTAATCCATATGTAGAATGCATGCTTGTAGTTTCTTGTTTGTCTTTTGGTGAATGCAGGTCAGCCTTGGGAGGATATTTACAGTCAGGAAACAACTAAGCATAAAGGGATCGACACCAGACACAGAGTTTAAGGTATGCCTACCATATTCCTAGATGTTGTCTTTTATGTATGATTGTGGGGTAATGTTAGGACAGTTGATAAAAAGTAGGAGACTTTAGATGGTTATCTCTGCCTACATTTAAAAACCCTGGTGTAGTCCGTAGAGGGGTTTTCCCGCTATAGCATGGACATCTTTACAAAACCGCTTCCACGGGAAGCCTTTGAGTATCTTCGCCAGAGACTCGGAGTAATTTCTACTCCAAATAGAATGCTTTTGAATGCTTATCTTATATGTCTTAGATTTACATGAGGAATCACCATAGAGAGGACATTTTAGGTTGGGAGATCAGTTTTAGGAAGAGTTCAATAAAGGGGAGTATCCCCAAGGACAGTTCAGTTAGGGGGAGTAGCCCCGGATGGAAATATACCTTTTCAATTGATGACAAAGAGGGAGAGATTTATCATATGCAAAGCACAGAGGAATGGTTCCAGGGGGAGAGATGGTCACAGGGGGAGCATGAGTGACATGACTTCAGTATTGCATCAGATTGTAAGGCTCTTCCCTTGTTGTGGATCTGTAAGGCCCTTCCCTTGTTGTGGATAGCCCTTGTTGTGGATATCGATGTTGGAGCCTCCTACCCATATATACTCAGCAATGATCTTCTTGGTGACATCAGAGAGATCTAAGTTTGATCAAATTTTCCAATAGATACATATTAGAGATACAACACACAACACAAAATTAGACACTCTCATAATTATAATCCTTCGTCTTTGTTTAAACATTTTATCTTTTGAACTTTTTCACCGGAATTTTTTCACTGGAATGTTTTTCACTAGAATCCAATGAAACTGATTTTGGTAAAATAACCATTTCCTGTTTTTTAAAATGTATTTTTGAATGCATAAGTGGATTCAGCACCTTGAAAAACCCTCAAGGCACTCGAATTATACAGATGCAATCACTCAATTATAGATTTCCAACAATTTCTAGTCGGATTTCAGACAAAATTGATCGAAAAATATTCCCATAAAAACACCAAAAAATCGAACATTTAAACTATGCATAATCCTTCGAGTAGAAAGCCTTTTATTTGTTTATCTTTTAATAAAGGCCACTCAAATAAGAATTTACAGAAATTGATGAATCGGGAAACCCCAACCAGAAGTAGAATTTATAGAAACTGATCGAACGTGAACATTCAACATCAAAATAGAGAAAAGAGGTTGGTCTGCTACACGGAGAAAAAAAGAAATGAAAAGAATGCAATGGGAGAAAAACGCAAAGACAAAAAGGATGTCTCGTTCAAATTTTGGAGATGATCTATGGGTGATCTTGCTGGAATTAAATCAATGGAGGATGAGGATCTTGATATAACGCTCTTTGATTCCCATATTGCCTGACTGCTCCCCGTACTCAACACACTGAGCGCGGGTCATTTGATGTGTTGTGACTGCACCTTCTCTCAGTTTTGGTGTAGATATGAATGAAGATATTCTTGCATAAAATCAAGCAGACCAAAGAGAGGGGAATGACAATGGAATTGGTAAGCAACCAATATGAAAATCATCTTCAAAACCAAAAACTCAGATCAGTTGTTGGGTAGATCGATCACACCGTGAGCACCTTCATCTCATGCTTTAGATTTGGATGGATGTGCCATGAATTCACAACTCGAATCATCATGTTGTTGATTAGTAGATCGCCCAAAATAATTGTTGGTGAGAATAGTGGATCAGATGTGCGTTGCTCCTTGCTTGAAATATGTCATGCCCTCTCCCACTATCTCGTGTATGAATATGCATATGTGCTTCAATCAACTTAACCGCTTCTTATCCTTGAACTTCATCGTTGACTCTTTAATGGCATTCCATAAATCACTATCATGGGATGACTACCATGCCTAGAAGACCAAAGGTGCTCTGATACCAATTGAAGAAATTGAGCATACAAAATCAGGACAAGAAGTTTGGCGGAAAAGGACTTCAGCCATATTCACAACATTGTATTAATTGTAATGATACAATTATATAATACAATAATGAAACCACCTCAATTTCTCTCAAAAATACACCTCGTCGAGCGATAAGGTAGGTGGAGGAAAAGTAGGACTCTAGAAACACACTTAGGATAACAACTATATCCTAGTATGTGAAATACATAAAGGTCGTATACTAGGACTTGATGATTGTGTATGAGTAAGAGGCTAGCAACAAGGAATTAATTACAGAAACAATTGAATAAATCCTTCATGAATGACTACTTGCAAAATTAAGTTACTCTACAATAAATTAAAGAAAACTACCTACAACACTATATTATATTGGAGTGAGCCATGCCTCCATAGAGAAGAGTGCTCATATTATTTTATATCAACACTCACTACATGTGCAACATAAATTAATTTAATTAATTTCTAGTAAAGAGAACAATAAATTGATACACTTATCTTCATTAGAAATATTAATATCAATAGACAATAATCGACTTACCACGATATTGAAGGCATTTAGATGTTCTGTCAACAAGTCTCTATCTTTCATCCTCAGGTTGTACGGCTTCTTCCACAAAAAAAAATTGTTTACCAAGGACTTAGACTGATACAAATCCTGAAACTTGTTCCATAATTCCTTCATTGTAGCTTTATGTGACACATTCAGTAATACTGAATCTAAGAGACATAATCGGATTGTGCTCTTTTCCTATTCTTATGTTGACATTAATGTAGGTGCAGTACGTGGATCCGTAGTGACCCATTGTTCTTTGTCTACCAACAGATCTTCCATCGTGAGCTTACATAGCTCAAAAAATTTCCCATTAAATTTTTCGATCTCTATTTTTAAACTTCTCACCATTTATTTTCACCACAAGAATCAATACCGCAGAGATCCCATTGTAACAAGGTTTATCACAAACTCAAAACAAACCCTTAGCCACAAAGGTATCCCCCTAAATCCAATAACTACTCTGATACCAAATGTAAGTTTTAAACTATTTACAGTAATGTAATGCACACACTGATTCTTAACACAAAAAATAAAACGATTCCAATCACACATATACATAGAGATTTACCCTGGAAATCCAAACCGGGAAAACCAACAAATTGTTTAGAACTGCACCTCTAATTCCTATTCTTCTCTCAACTTCATTGTTTACAATAAAATATATAGGATCCTACAGCATCGAAAAAAACCCTAACCCATTGACCCAAATTATTTTACAACCTTAATTCTTCAACAGGAATTAGAAAACCATGGGATGAAATACCATGAGCAACAAAACCACCAAAGGAAAAATACCACCCCTGCCAGAGGAAAAAAAATCACCCAAAAGTTTGGTAAATCATGCAAATAATAAAACACATACCCAAAAATTAATGTACCCAACTTGGCATAATGGGAGGTTAGTTATATGTGGACCATCTTAAACCCTAATTCTTATTGTTAATCTTGATTTGGTCATATTTAACCACTATTTGGAAGACCATGTCAAGGGATTTTAACCACTATTTTTCCTATAAATAAAGCATTTGAGTTTTCTCCATTCATCCATTATCACAAGTAGGGTTATGCTATTGAAATATCACCAAATACCTTGAGGACCATAAGGGCTCAATACTCCAGCCCTTAGGTAACATATTATATATCATAAAATTAAAAATATTCCCTAACCCATTTCACAAAATACAAAACCTAACCCACTCACTAAATACATGCAATTTACATGAATTTTTAAAATAGAATAGGAAACAAAGTATAGAAAAATGAACTTTGAAACACATAGAGAAACCTGTTACCCCCTTGCATAAGGGGTAACTATGGAGATCATGTCTTGAGGCCCACATGTAGCAGACATGGAGTATTGAGAGCCAGATTGACTAGCATAGCCCGCAGGGCCCCTCCTATTCATTGATGCACCATCATGCATCATCAACAGCAGAGAAACATCCATCACACTAGACTGGCCCCAGAGGACAACAAGTATTTCTTCATGAGGTAATAATTATGGTATCATGGTAAGTGTCACCCTAATAATTGAAGCATTTTAACATGTTGCAAAGAATTATTTCTTGATTACAGAATGTTTGCTTGGAAATTATACTCTTTTCCTTATTTAACCTTGGTGGGTATCATTTTATCCTAGTAAGTTGGTCACCCTTGGGGATGGGGTGCTATTGGGGGTTCCTTGAAGAGTCATTGTCCACTCCTAATCATACTTGTCACTTTCCATGCTTCTTCCCTTTCATCTCCTCATCTTTTGGGATTTTCGGGTGCACTAACCCAAGAAGCGATTGTACCTCATTTCATGGGAAGAAGGGGTTGAAGGCCCATAGGGAACGTATCTAGAAAAAGATAAAATCCAAAATTATAACCTTCTATATGCTCTCCAAAAGAGGCCTTGAGAACAATGAAATGTTTCTCCTAAAAAATCAAAGAGCTACAAGAAACATTTTCATATTATATAGACATCCCACTTGTTGAGGGATCTACACAAGTGCATTACAACCTTGGATTTAACCCTATGGAACTCTGTGTACCTCTAACTTCAAGTGACCTTGTGGTACTTCTTCAAGTCCTATGTTACCCAATTGAAATACCCAATTGTGTTGACTTTAATTAATTAATGGCAATAAATGGGTTTGGAAAAAGGATGCATTGAAAATGAAGGTACAACACACCCTCTACAAAGGCACCCATAAATGAGACAATATGAACCCTTGTATGTCATGAAACCCATTCACAAAGGTCTTACCCACTCCACCTCACACTCATACATGACTTAGATGGGTTTCTCCTAGAAAAAACCCTTGACTTGAGGATTGACTAGCCCAATAGGATGCCTTGACAACCCTTCCACACCTAAATTTGATAAATGGTATAACATATTTGAGCATTTGTTTAGTTTGAAAAGGAGGGTTGGATGCACATGTTTGGGTGGTTTGATTATTAGATGTGACTTACTTGGCATGATCCTGGGACTTATGGACCCTTGGAGGGCATATATGTTTGTCTTTGTAGGAATTTTCCCGATGGATAGGTATTCATGAGGAGATGACTTGTTCGATCCTTCATGAGGGCTTTAGAGCCCATTGATAGATGCAGAGATCCCACGTCTGGGGTAGGCTTGTGACCACCAATTGCATAGTGAAGAAAAGGGGTTGTTTCCTATGGAGGCACTCTGGCATGTCTAGGAGACCAACTCCCATCCCTCTCCACTTGGACGTTGGCCTTTGGAGGCTTGGACGTCACCCTACTAGCCCATGACATCACTAGGGCTTGGGGTTTTTGATGGAGGAGAACTTGACGAGGTGTTTTGGTACAGGTGGGCATGATCTAGGGCCTTTGGATGCCAAGCGTCACCTTATATTGCTAAACATTCCACATGGGATGCCCAACGTCACCCTAGAAGAGCATGGCATCACCCTTTTGAGGGTCATTTTGTAGAAATTGAATTTATTTTTAATTTTAATGAGAAAACTGAGAAGTAGGCTCAGATTTGTGAAAAGACACAACTTTTGGATAATAAGGCTAGGATTTCTCATATAAATATGGTTGGCCTAACTCATTTTTTAACATAACTCTCCTCACAAAAGGAGTAGGTCTAAAATTTGCGCCCTTTTCGAGGTTATTGGCTGAAATTTTGAGGCGCACCTCTTGGAGACTTGGTTTAAATGCTTCCTGGATCATTTTTGGTGAAATGTCTTACAATCTAGGGTTTGATGCTTGATTATTCTTGGTGAAGTAAGTAAAATATGCAAATCTCATTTTATTTTGAATGTTTATGGTTTATTTTACTTGTTCATGTTGAAGATTATGAAATTTCTTGCTTGAAACCCTAGGAGTAATAAACATAATTTATTTCTTTCTTGCTCTTTGTTTGCAAATTTTGATAAAGAATATCTTTCCTAGACAAGCTTCTAAAGCCCTAAAGTGCTAGCACTTTAGAAGCATTGTTCTAGTTCTTGCTACATAAAAATATTTCAATGGTTCAAGGAGAGGAGGTTACTCTAGGGCCTTAAAGTGCTACGCTCTAGTGAAATCATTCCTCAAAGACTTGAATACTTGAGGCCTTGAACTTCCAACACCTTTAGCATTCATCTCTTGGTCCTTTGAAAAGTACTATCATTCTTTTCTCCAAGTTTATTGTGTTGATATAATTGACTCTATAATCCCTAAAGGTACTAGTTTTCTTCATAGCTCTTGTGAAGGATTGATTAAACAACTTTAATACTCTCTTCTATCAAGCTTTTACTAACTAAATCTAACCCTAAATTAGCCTAAATTACTAACTTTGTGGCTATTGTTGCAAAACACTACTACAACAATACTAAATAACCTTGATTTGTTGCATAACTAACTTTAAATGCTAGCTAAACCAACCATAATTTTCTTTTGACAATTGATAATCAAACTACATAATAAATGGTAAGTTTTTACTGTTTTTTCAAGCATTTATGAAGTGTTTCTCTTGCAGTTGTTACAAATTATCATTTGTTGTTGTAAACTTTACTATTGCTGCAATTTTATATCAGCTAGCTTATATTCGCATTGTCTATGGTCATTTGAGGCTTTACTATCATTTTTGTTCTTGAAATTGCCATATATATGTTATGTTGTTCTTGTTCCGGGAATGTACACAAATTGCTATTTGTTTGCCTCAATTTCTCAGAGATTGATCTTGTGACCTTGGTAACCAATGAGAGGGGGATAAACTTGATCATAACCTTAGCTTTCATCCCCTTAGGTTATAGGGGATGCCTCCTCTGGGATAAACTTTACCTGTCCTTAAAACGTGGTGATTTCCTATTAAGGTGACAGTGATAGGTTATCATGTAGTTACGCCAATTTACCCTACTTGTCTTTGGCTTTGGACAAGTACAAATTGTGTGATAACAAAACCCACTACATACAATGACAAAAATGAAATTGCAGAGAGAAAAAATATATATTTATGAAAATAAAAACGAAATCAACTATCTATTGTTGATATTGTGCAATTTTTCCCTGTCGGGTTTTAAGTGTTAATATCACCTTGTCCACATCTATAACCTTCAACTTATTTGTAAAATGATTACCCATTTCTTCGGCTCCAACAACCATTTTCCGCCACCAAAATCAAGCATATAATTAGAAAACCCTTGTCTAATTCAAACCCTCAAATTGCATATCTCCAATGTTATCCTTCAGGAAGGAATTCATTTCACCAAGTCAGATCTTAACTGCTTATATCATAAGGCCTTCATGTTTCATCTTAAACTCTTCTCTATCATTGGTTTTGATTTGTGGTCTATTATTGAAATAAGGTCGTATAGTTCAACTTACAAATTATTTGAATTAACATATACCAAACAAATTAGAAAATTTAATAAATTCATATATAAACTGCAAACTACACCGCCTCAACACTCTCAAAAATGCAACTCTGAAATCTTTATCCATGGTCATTCTTCTCCCCTATCCACCCTAAATGATTTTTCCATCTCCTGATGGCCCCAACCAAGATCTACATATGTTTCCTCACAAATGTTATTATCTCAATCCACCTTTAGGTCCTTATCCCCCAAGATCCCCCCTGAATCCTCACACTCCATGTGTGGGTCTTCATATTCCTCACATCTCTCTTTCTCACAATCCACATCCTTATCCTCTTCTTCATATTCTCACTCCAATTTTACACCCTCACACTCCACATCCACGTCTTCTTAGTCCATGGTTTCAGCACCAATGCATAACATTACCCCAATCTCTATATGGTCGCCTTCTCTTGGGCATATCTCTTCTTCAAACCTGGTTCACATTACTTCAGGAACCAATATTGAGTCTTCAAATCAATCGCCTAGCATGAAACCCAAGATATCAAACAACCAATCATACGCATCTCTAGCATTTAAGAACTCTCTTGAAAACCCTAATTTTCCTTCTGTGAATAATTCTAATTCCCTTAAAAAAAATTATGATCATTCAAATTCATCTTTTATCACCCAAAATAACTCTAAACTATGTTGTGATAACAATTCTTATCCTCTTTTAATCTCCAATAATAATTTTGAATCGTCTTCTATGAATAACAAAAACTTCATCATTTTATTTATCCACAAAAATAATATCACTAATGAAAACTCTATTTTTCTGGTTAGTGATAACACCATTAACTCTATTCTAATGATTTATCAAACCACAATTCTCCAATTAATAGCTTTGACCCCAACTCTGTAAAACCCCTTTCAAAACCTCCCCCACCTGATTCCATCCCTTATCCTTCTATTGTCATAAATTTATCCTCAATGGATCTATCCCATATTCCGTCCAACTCTTAGAAATGGGCCTCAATTTTGCACTTGTTACCCATCACACTTTAGTGGAATATATTATCTACTCTATTGAATCCATAACACATCATATTCCAACACGTGAAGATGAAGAAATTTGGCAGGAGTGTGGTAGAGTTATTCTCCTTTCTAAACCTCCTAAACCAAACCTTTCAAAAGATGAATTTCAATCCATTCGTCACCTAAATGATAACCCTGATATAATATTTTAAAATGTGATCAAGGAAATGCTATGGTTGTCATGAATACTTTCAACTACGAAACTAAATTTCATGACCTTATTTCATCTTTTTCATACAAACCCATATCCAAGAACTCAATCAATACAATAACCAACTTAATAACTAAGGCCATCAAATATTCATCCTTGGACCCCAACATCCAGAAACGTCTCATTCCTCACAACCCTCAAACCCCCAGGATCTATGGGAAATCTAAAATTCATAAAAGAGACATCTCTCGTAGACCTATAGTTATTGCTATAGGAGCTCCCACTTGTGCCCTTTCTCGATTTATTATCGATAAGCTTCAATCATTTTTGGAAAAAACTCCCTCCTTTGTTAAATATTCCTCTGATTTTATTCAAAAAACTAAGCATCTTCACCTTGATGAAAATACATCATGGTTATTTTTGATGTGATCTCCTTATTCACCAAAATTATGGTTCTTGAAGCCCTTAACTTTATCTCAAATCTAGTTAACCCTAAAACTCTTAACCTTATTTAAATCTTCCTTACTTTGACTTTCTTCACTTTTAAAGGAATTTTCTATGAGAAAACTAAAGGTACATCCATGGGGTCCTCCTTATCCTCATTTGTTGCGAACATTTTTATGGAACATTTTGAAGGTTTGGCCTTAAATAGATTTGATATTAAACCTAAATGTTGGCTCTCTTTTGTTGACGATACCTTTGTTGTTTGGCCTCATGGCCAACCCTCCTTAATATCTTTCTTTAACCATCTTAATAGCATTTCACCACATATACAATTTACGATGGAAATCCAAAAATAAAATTATATTCCCTTTTTAGATGTTCTTGTTTCTCATCAATCCAATGGCACCCTTACCTATCAATTTTATAGGAAAAGGACTCACACTGATAGATACATTCATGCTCAATCTCACCATCACCTAGCCCAAAAATATGTTTCTCTTAAAAATTTGGTCACTCGAGCCTATTGAATCTTTGCTCCCCATTTCTTCAAGAAAGAAAGAGCCCACCTTACTAAGGCCCTTATGGACAATGGGTACTCTACCTCTCAAATTAATAAATCTTTCCAATCCACTCACCATTCTAACTTGTAAATTATCCCTCCACTTCCCCATCAATAGTTGTCATCTCTCTTCCCTACATTCAAGGCACCATACACCAAATTTCAAAAATTCTATCTACAAAGAATATCAAACCTATTTTTAAACCCTATAAAACTCTTAAACATTTATTTAGAACTGCCAAAGATAAATATGACCCTATTCTTGGCCCAAGTGTACCAAATTCCATGCTCCTGTGGCAACTCATACATTGGCCAAAATGGAAAATCTTTCAAAGCCTGCCTTAAAAAAACATATAGCGGACACTTTCCACAACAACATTTCCAAATCAACTATTACAGAACACTCTCACAAATCTAAACACCTTATTTTCTTTGATCAATATAGAATTCTCACATCATCACCTTACTACTCCTCTTGTATCATTAGGGAAGTACTAAAAATTGAAAAGCATCCCAATAATTTCAATTAAGAAAATGGCTACAAACTTAGCCAATCCTAGAAACTCACTATTCACCGGCTTAGACATTAAGTCTTCCCCTTCCTTTGTTTGTTGTTTATTATATTTTTCTTAGAGTTAACCCTTAATCAGTATTTTTTCCTTTTTGATACATTTTCTCCACCCTTTTATTTTTTTATTCTTCCATCCTTTCTTTATAAAAATTAATCTTTTTCACAAATCACCCCACTATACTTTCTCTTTTTATCTTTTATTGACTCTTGTTATTTTTGGATATATTTAGTTTTTTTCTCTTAGATTTCTACCTTTAATTCACCTTGTTATTATTTTTTTTAATTACTATTATTTTATCTCTATTTCCCTATATTTTTACTTTATACTATTATTTTGTAATCAATCACATTTATTGTTCACACAATGGTCCCTTAAAATTCTATTCTTTTCTCACAATGACTATTTATTACTTTTCCACATTTCTCACAAAGACTATCAAAATTCACTATATAAATGCAAACCCCAACACTCTTTTCTAATATCATTTAAGTTTGTATATGTCCCTGAAGATGGGTGGAGTGTTCACTCGAAACATTGGATAATTCATAATATTGCACACATTTTATCTCCAGAAAGATCAAACAACGTTATTATTAAATGTTAATCTCCTCTCACACCATCCTAGAGATGAAGATAAAATTGCACTATTCAAACTCTCATATTTTCCTTCATCGTCGTCATTTATTGTGGCACACTCTTAACGATAACTGCAACAAATGTTTTGCATATGCTTTGTTTTTTTACAACGTTTGTTGTTTGATTTGGAACGAATTATAGTATCAATGTCTATTTATGTTGATTTTGTTTTTGTTGCGTTCACCTCTATTTGTCTATCCTTCCTTGGTTGTAGTTTCCTAGATTTAGGATTCGAGTTGAGCAACCCTAAAATGTCATTTCCAACTAGGCTAAATAAATAAATAATGGAATTCATGGATGGAATTTTACAGGAAAATTTCCCTTTTACCATAAAATAAATACGGTTTAATTATTATAACCATCAATATTCTTCGTTAAAATAGGTATAACGGACATTGGAGTTGTCAAAACCGACAAACTGTTTAGTTTTGAAATTCCAACTTTGGATGGAAGGATGCAAGCAACAAAATGTAAACCATACCCTGCATGGAACCTTTGATGATTTAAAACAAAACATTTCCCTTGAGGGATGGGAGTAATTTGTTTGGTATACCTCTAAATAATTTCACGGGATGCTCATGAGAAGGTTATACTAAAAATTTAGCAATGTCCACTATGCATGGGATTTTTCAACACAACCCAACCTTTTGACAGAAGACTTTTCAACACAAGTTCAAGAAGTTTGGATTCCAAAACTTCTAAGAGGATGGAAATTATTTCACCTAGCATACTTTGAAACAATTATGAAATCCATATTGTAAGTTTAACATTGACCTTATAGAGAAGACTTTTCAACATGAACTTGGCCCATAGAGAAGACTTTCAACATATGTTCAAGGAATTTGGTTATAGGAACTTTAAGGTAGGTGTTCAATTTAACAATATGAGATGTTCTTGCATAACCTCTTGAAGTAGTTCCCATACAATGGATCCCTTATCTCAAATTATACTTTTAGTAGCCCTTATATTGGGAGAAATATGTCGTCCAAAGAGACTATAAATTACAAATTCTACAAAATGCACTTTTGTTGTTTCTAAGGGTAATCCACATTCAAGGGGATGGGAATAATTTCACTATGTATACCTTGAAACAATGATGTGGCATGCTCACATGAAAGACATATTGTAAGTTAGCATTATGCCCCACAAAGAAGACTTTCCAACATGAATCGGGCCTCGTAGAGAAGACTTTTCAACACACCCTCGAGGAGTTTAGATCCTGGAACTTTTAAGGGGGACGAGATTAATTTCACTCAACATACCTGAGAGAACCATGCAACATGATCTCATGAAGGCCATATTGCAATTTCAGCACCAGGCCTTGTATAAAATACTTTTCAACATGAACCAAGCCCCATACAAGACTTTTCAACACATGCTCAAACAATTCCAATCCTGTAACTTCTAAAGGAATGGGACTAATTTCACACAAAATACGTCAAGATAATTGCATGACATGCTCACATCAAGTCCATGCTACAAGTTTAGCATTGGGCCTAGTAGAGAAGACTTTTCAACATGAACCCAACCCCACATATAATACTTTTTAACTCATACTTAAGGAGTTTGGATGACAATGTTTTTTTCTTTTGGAGGGGGAGTACTATGGATCCTCACCAAGGAGGAGAGGGAACTAACTAAATGTTTTTCTTTGTATTATTTGATTCCTTTTCAATAATGGAAATAATAATAGCTTGCAGAAAACTACAACCTATCTAAATAGATAAATAAAGAAATATATTTTATTAAATCATCCTTAGGATAGCATGGATATATGGAACAACAATTTTTACATCTTGTGTGATATTTTCCAATAGATTAAATTAAGAAAGTATGATAATTCGAGCTAGTGGTGCACTAGTGGGACCCAAATCATGGACTTAGTTTACTCTATTGAATTTGGTCCCCTTAATTTCACAACAAGTGTTGGTTGCTCCATTGACTATACGATCAACCATTTCCTTCATGCCTACATTATTTTATCAACTAACCTTGCTATACCTCTAATTATATCATCCTAAAATGCTCATCCTCGGTGTCTGATATGAAAATTTGAACTCTACTTGATTCGCAAGTATGTTGTGTGCCGTGGGAGAAAAATTTGTTCAATTTATAACTCCTCGTTTTCACATAGTTGACATTGCATTTCCTCCCTTGACTCCTTAGGTTGACCCTGTTTGCTTGTTTCGCATCTCAACCTATGTGAATGGCTTCTTAGTTGTTCTATTACTTGTTTTTAACACCATGGTATATCAAGTCTCAAATTACCTTAACATCACCCTACCCATTGGAGTTGTCTATGTAATATTGTTCTTTCTCCATTCTCCCTTCTTGTATCATTATTTTGCATGACTTTTCAAAAAAACATTATTTATTGGGCCATGTCAATGGGGTTTAACCTCTATTGTTTTATAAATAAAGCAATTGAGGTTTCTCCATTCATCCATTATCACAAGTAGGGTTATGTTGTTGAAATATCACCAAACACCTTGAGGACCGGAAGGGATCAATACTCCAACCCTTAGGTAACATATTAGGTATCATAAAATTAAAAATATTCCTTAACCCATTTCAAAAAACACAAAACCTAAACCACTTACTAAATGCAAACATTTCACTTGAATTTTTAAAACAAAATAGGAAACAAAGCATTGAAAAATGAACTCTATAACACAAAGAGAAAACCACTATATACAATGACAATAATGAAAATGTAGAGAGAGAAAATGTATATTTCTGAAAATAAAAACTAAATCAAATACATGTTGTTGGTACTGTGAAATATTTCTCCATTGGGTTTTAAGTGATAATATCACCATTTCCACATCTGTAACCTTCGGATACTTTGTAAAATTATTACCCATTTATTTGTCTCCAAGCACCATTTTCCACCACCAATATAAAACATGTAATTAGAAAACACTTGTTTTATTCAAACCCTGTGTTAGCATTCTGTAAATTTGTTTGGTTGATAAAACAAATGATAGAGGTAACCTACAAACCACTTTAGAGTTGGGTACTAGCCTGTTCAACTCATAGAGGGCTCTCTCCTGTCACTTGGTCTCTAAAATATAAGGTTTCTTTAACAAATCGGTGGCTAGGTTTTGTTGCTTTGTAAGGGTGTTTATGATTTGTTGGCAAGAAGGGGAGGGATATTTAGGGCTCTGGAGTCAAACTTCTGAAAGCAAATCGAAACACTGACTGGTAGGTAGAACTCTCTAGAGGATAATGGATAAATGAGGTAATGAGCCTGAGTTATAAATTTCAAATTTTAGAGTGTAAGAAGAAAAGACAACATATAACTGCACCAAAGCATCAAATAACATGAATTCTGACCTAGTTATGAAGAATTTAACACAATTTAAATTGCTTAAGCCGAGAGCATCACAAGATGAATTTTGGACTTTTAACTATCCAATTTAAACAGAAGACAACGAAAATGAAATTAATCACACAGGAAATACATATGAAGAAAGAAGACGAATCTCAGACCACCACCATTAGAATATTTTCGTAGAAAATTCAGGACATCTGCATGTGCTTTCTATTCAGATTCAGAAAATTACATTCAAGTTCCAAATAGCTAAAATCGTGTCCTTGCACTTCTGCCAACTCCTAATACATTTGGAACTCCTAATATTTATACAAGCGGAGTTCCTTCGGTTTGAAACTGATTACAATAAAATATGAAAGAAACGTTTCGGTTTGAAATCGATTACAATGATAGAAAAAGAGTCGTTTCAGTTTGAAACCGATTACAATGATAGAAAAAGTGGAATCGTTTTGGTTTTGAAATCGTTACAAAATATGAAGAAACCATTCACAAAGTCTGGGAGTTTCAGATCTTTCTGCATCTTGATCTTTTTAATTCGCCATTCAACTATGATTTATCCTTCATATGATTCATTGTCCCTCACTAGCATCTAGATGTCACTTATTGGGCCCTGGAAACCTATATTTTGTCTTACCTAGTCAGACTATTTCCTTCCATTGCAAATCAGAATGAATGTCGTAATCTGTCATTTCTTTTATCAGAATATCCAAGTCAATGTAAGAAGAATATGACATGACTGGCAATCCCAGCTTAGTTTCTTTGAACCGGTTTAGGATTTCAAAGTCTGTAATCAGATGTTCAACTAAAGTGGTTCCCTTCAGATTCTCCTCTGGAGTTTTAAACTTAGAATGATCCATTCTGGACTGGGTCAAATGAGTATTGTATTCTTCTTGATCATACACTTTTCCCTTGCCATCCCAAAATTGTGGAAGACCTTTGGTAAACAATTTTACAAATAAATCTTTGAACTCCTGCACACTCTGCTCCATCTGTGTTGCTTTAGTTTGAACTGATTTCAAAAGGTTATGTTTATCAATAACCCTCCTGGCCCAAATAATCAATGTGGTTCTGTCTTTAACTCCAATGGTTTGAAGGTCTGCAATAGGAACAGAGTTGAGTAGATTTATGGCATTCTGGACCCAGTCTGATGGATTTTTTGCTAAAGTTTCATTCACAACAGTGCACCTATGTCTGGTTGTAATGGTTATGCTATCTTTATCACTAATGAAATTCAAATATGATCTGAATTTGGCAACTTCAGTAGCTATAGAGTCCCATATGATATGTTTGGCCCTCTGCAACAGACCTTTACCCCTTAACCTTACTTTCAATTTACTTATTCTCTCTTGCAGGATTGCACTCTCCTTTTGAAATTTCATTACCCTTTCATCCTTTGCATGCAATTCGTACTTCAATTTCTCTATGCTTCCTTTCAGTCCTTTGATTTCTCCTTCTTTCAAGTAACTTGTGGCATATCCTGGACAATTCCTTCAGTACTTGACCCAATTTCTACAGTAGGAGCTGAAACTACACCCCTTTTTAGCAATTATGTCTGCTCCTGTGACCATTTCACCTCTTCTTGTTCTAGCTACAACACTTTATCTTTGTAATCTAGAATCTCTTGACGAAGTGTTTCTTTTTCTTGTTCTAGAACTACCAACTCTGATGTTTATGGATGCTCTGTAGCAGGCATTTTCAATTTCTTCTTCAAGCTTTGAATTATTTTTTCTTTCTCCTCTAATGAATAATTCAATCCTTGGGAACCCTCAGACTCCAACCTCTTAACTTGATTTTTCCAAGCTCTGTTAGTTGCCTTTTATCTTTTTAATTGTCCTTCCAATTTTGTTGCATAAGATGACAGTTTTGAGTTTTTCAAGTTCAAACTCAAGTAATTAGAATACAACATGTCACTAGTCTGCTTATGGAATTTGACCTTGTCTGGGGCACTTATCTTGTCATATTTTATCTTTATCTCATAAACTTTGTCTTCTTCTACAACTGCAATGTTAAAGGTCCTCTTTTCAACATCTCTTACTGTGAACAGAGAAGATTTTTGCTGAGATACTTTTTCCACTTCAGGGACTAAATCCCTCATCTCACCCAAACCTGTATTTCCCTTCTCAGCATATTGTTTTGCCAAATATTCTCTAGACCGATAAACTGACTCAGATGTTTTATCAAAGATGTATTTCTTACTGCTAAAGGTTCTTGAGCTGCTTTCACTTTGGAGTTGATTTCTTTCTTCAGCCACTACAGTGCTAGTACCATTTTCCACCATATTTGATTTGCTTGATCCTTAGATTCTTCCTCTTCTAAATCCACAATCTGTGTTAGTTGTGTAACTTTCATCTTCTTTGGGGAAGTCTGCTGGTCTTTGATGTCCATGGCCTCTGAACTACTTCTCTTACTGTAAACACTTTCTTTAGGAATTTTGATCATAAGCTTCTGAGGAGCCAGTTGATTTTGGATTGGCTACAAGGCCACTTCCATTTGTTGTGTTTGAACTGGTTGTAGGGTTGTTTCTATATCAAAACAGACTTCTAGATTAGCCAACTTGTCAAAGACTTGAACATATTCATGCTCATAAGGAGCATTTTTGTTCATTTGTCTTCTTTTGAATATGATCTGATGTGGATCATATCTTCTTCCATGTAACTGTGCAAAACCAAACTCTATGATATTTTCTTGAACTTGAGATAAACATGATCTGGATTTGACAATAAAGAGGCTAATGACAAAATGGAACTTAAGGTTGGAGGCTCTATGCAACTTTAGGAAATGCTCTGTTTCAGATGTAATTCTCTGTCTGATGAATTCAAGAGAAAATATTCTAGGAGTTAATAAAATAGGCAATAGGTAAGGGGATTCATGAAAACCATAAACCCAAATTATTTCTGAATGCATAAATAATACCCAATATCCCACTTTATTCTCTAGATTTGGCTGTAGATAACTTCTCATGTCATCCAAAACTCTAGGTAGGCTGGTATTGAAAATCAAACTATAAACTCTGGACATGACCTTGTTGATGAAAATAAATAATGTAATTCTTTTACATTCAGTTGACACAAATGTTGCTTCAGGAAATTCTCTCTTGTTGGTTTCTAGCTGGAAAATTTTCAATAGATAGGTGTAGTATCTAAGATGTCACAGGGAGTGAAAATTCACTAGTTGTTTATGAGTAGTATCAGCTAGGAATTTATCAAAGTTGATATGGACTGACAGACCAGGTTCTGACTTGAAAAAGGTCAGAAGGAAACTGAGCATGACTTCGACCACATAATTTTCACTATCTAAACCTAAAATTTAACTCAATAAGGAGCAAACCCACTAGACCTCGATGACCATCATATCTACATTCATAGGCAAAGATGGACTTTCAGAAAACTATTCAGGTTTGACAATTTGCTGGAAAAATAGACTTTAGACCTCTGATGGATACTCTCTATGAACCCTAATCAATTTGTCTTCATCGAATGGTTCAGAGTTTACAGAAAAAGACTCTGGTATGCTGAGGGATTCTCGAATTAACAACCTTTCTATCCTACACAAGACCAGGGACCCTTGTTTATTCATAACTACTCTTTCTTCATGAGAATATTGTTCGGCACTATTTCAACAATATAAGGTACTATGGTGGCCTGGACTGCTTCAAGGAATGATATACTTCTTCCTACTTTATCGGACAGGTTGCTTCTAGACACAAAGATAAGGGAAATAGCGATTTCGACATCAAAAACATTTGTGTCTCTATCAATTAGGGATTCTTCATTTGCCACAGGATCTTGTTATGTTACTGAGGTTATAATAGTCTCCATGGTTGCAATGTAAATACCTGGAAACAGGTGAAAATGGTTGACAGTTGGTGTACTGTTGAACTACAGGTGGAAGACGGTGATCACGCCAAGGTTCTAACGGTCCAGTGTTCAAAATAATAATCAAACAAAATAAATGACTAAAGTTCCTTTTATACTTTTCTCTTTTGTGGGGCCATGAGAAAGTGGTTTTGAGGCAACCGGTCTTTCATTCTGCAATGCACCTGGTGATGCCATGTACCCCCGAGAGAAAACCGTGGTTTAAATTGTGAAACCTCCCTTCAATATTAAACCCCGCGCAACTTCACCCCCCGAAATCTCTCTTGGTCGTTGATCTCAAGAAATCATGATCCACGATACTTCGGACCTAATCAGCTTAGTGCTCTTGCCAAATTTATCCCTTCCCTGCCATGTGTATCCCCTTTCCTTGTTTATCAGGCTTCCAAACCGGTTTAGTTCTCCGCTAGATTTTGAAATCTTTATTTCACGCAATAAAAATTTAATGGTGACTAATATGGGCTCCAACTGGGGATGTTATCCTCCCAACGAGGTAATAAAGAATGGCAGACCAAGTGCCTATCCATTGGGCTTTATTTCACTCACACAACTAAATCGATCAATAACTTATTCACGAAACTTTGTTAACGTAACTCCAATTATACTCAGCATAAACTTAGGACCTTTCCTTTGGGCTTCAATCTTCTGTTGATTCAACTTCAAATACCTCAACTGAAAGCAACAATGGTTATATACAATGAAATGGTAAGGTGAAAATTTCTTCAAGCAAGATAATGTTTGAGAAACCTGTCATTCACAGGTCCCCCACCAATGATATATCCATTAATATCTTGTAGCAAATAAGCATTACTCCCACGATATGCCACAATCCTGAAAGGTCCCAGCCAGAGATGATCGAATTTTCTGTGCTTTCCTTTGTCTTCATTCCTTGCATCCCACTTCAACACTAAATCATCCACTTTGAAAACATCCTCCTTAGTATGCCTATCAAAATATTTTTTAATTTTGTCTTGATGGAGCTAAGAGTTGTTGAAGGTTTTCTCCCTTATTTGTTGAGCATTGATTAGTTCATTTACCCTCCTTTGAGTAGCATCTGGTTTAGCATCTTGTTCTTGTAGCAATCTCATCATTGGCAATCCTAATGAGGTAGGAAAAATTGCCTCTGTACCATATGCAATCTGGAAGGGGGAGGTAGCAATAGACCTTTTGGTAGTAATCATGTTATCCCATAGTGCATAGATAAGCTTCTTGTGCCAAGCTTTCTTGTTATCCCGCAGAAGTTTTTTGATAATTCTGGTCAAACTTTTATTAGATGACTCAGCCAACCCATTTCCCTGAGGGTAATAAGTTATGGAATGGCCAAGAGTTATATTGTAGTCATTGAAAAATTTCTCCATATTCCTGGACTT
This sequence comes from Picea engelmannii, assembly GCA_009831015.1. NCBI lineage: Eukaryota > Viridiplantae > Streptophyta > Pinopsida > Pinales > Pinaceae > Picea > Picea engelmannii. The sequence goes on along the minus strand of ML787883.1, from coordinate 667,776 downwards.
GAATGTTGATGCATTGTTAGTAATGATCTTAACTGAGCAACCAAATCTAGACAAAATATTGTTTTCTAAAAACTGAATGATAACAGTATTAGTGGCTTGCCTTGTGGGGATTGCTTCAATCCATTTGGTGAAATAGTTTGTGGTTGTCAGTATCCACTTATGCTGAGATGAGGACTGTGGATGAATTTATCCTATGAAATCAAGGACCCATTGCCTAAATTGTGCTTCAACATAGATAGGTTTCAAAGGAAAAGGCTGCAATTTCCTCTTCCCGTCAAAAAATTGGCATTCATGACAGCTCGAAACTTCTTTGTAAACATCAGAAAAAATGCTAGGCCAATAGAACCTTTCCCTCAATATTTTGTGCACAATAGTTTTCCAATAATGGTGCCCTCCACAATCACCTTTATGAAACTGTCTGATGGATTTCTCTACTTCTTCCTCTAGCAAACAATTCAGCAAGATCCCACCTGGATCTTTCCAATACAGAGATTGGTCTAGAAAGGAAAACTTTGTTGATTTTAGCTTCAAAAACCTGGCCTTGGTTTTTCTCAATTCAAGAGGAGCCTACAAATTTATTAACACATAAATAATGTCACTATACCATGGGGAATCAAGGAATTTTTTAGATACCTGAGGAGTTTTTTTGTTCCTTTGAATCAGCTGATAAATCAGCAATGAAATTAATTCCCAAAAGCTCACAATTTGACTATGCCATCAGATTTTCAAGCCCCTGCCCGTTAATCAACTTTGTAGGTTTAATATTGAGGTCATACTCCAACAACACAACTATCCATTTGCCCATTTTTCCCTCAGGATTGGGCTAAGTCAAAATGTCCTTCACAGAACTGCTAGGCACATAAGCAATGGTATGGGAATGCAAGATATAAATTCTAAACTCCTTTAGGGCCTTGAACAATGCATATGTCTTCTTTTCCATGATGTCATACTTTAATGGGGAGACCCTCAATGTCTTTCTATAGTAGGCTATAGGCATCTCAAAGTTATGTTCATCTTTTTGTAACAAAACACCAGCAATGGTGTGTTCCAAGGCAAAAGAAAACAAGATAAAGTCTTTTGAAAAATTTGGACTGGCCAACACTGGGGATTTGGTCAATGCCACTTTAATATATTCAAAATACTTTCTATCTTCAGGAGTCCATTTTATCTCACTTCCTTTCCTGAGCATGTTAGTGATATGCTTTATTATTTCAGTCGGGTTAGGGATGAACCTTCTTAGAAAATTTACTTTCCCTAGGAAAGATTGTACTTCTTTCTTGCTTTTGGGTGTGCCAATTTTTCAGGATTCCTTCAAATATGTTGGGGTCTATCTTTATTCCCTCCTTTGCAATAATGTGACCAAGAAATTTTCCCTCTTCCATGCCAAAATTAGACTTCTTTGGATTCAGTGAGATGCCAAACTTCCTACATTTCTGAAAATCTCTCCTTAGATGTTTAAGATGTACCTCATCAGAAACTGAATATACAGTGATATCATCTAAGTAAATAACAATAAACTTATCTTTTTCATCGGAAAAGTCTATATTCATAGCCCTTTGGAAGGTTTCTCCTACATTCATGAGCCCAAAAGGCATTTTAACATACATGAAGGTGCCCCAAGGTGTTGTAAAGGTTGTCTTATCCCGATCATCAGGGTGCACCATGATTTGATTGTACCCAGAGAAACCATCCAGCATTGATATTTTTTTAGAACCAACCACCTTCTGTAGAATGTGATCCATCTTAGGAAGTGGGTAATTGTCTTTGAGAGACACCCTGTTTAGATTCTGAAAATCCACACATAATATGATATCACCACTTTTCTTCTTAACAAGCACCAGATTAGATACCCACTTGCAAAACCTCAAATACACTAAGATCTTGGCCTCAAACAGTTTCTTTATCTCCTTTTCAATCAATGGCAGCAACAACAGATTAATTCTTCTTAATTTTTTCTTGAAAGGTTTGTGATCCTCCTTGATTGGAATCACATGTTGAATTACATTAGTATCATAGAACTTTAAATCTTCATAACTCCATGCAAAAACATCAAGGAATTATTTCATTAAACCGATATACCTTTGCTTGACCTTTGGGTTAAGTGTCTTGGATAGCTTGATGATCTTGGGATCTTTCTGAGTCCCAATGTTGCAATTTTCAATATCTTCATCATTTGTAGTAATTTTAGGACTTATGGATACATCATTGTTGTCAAAGATTTTTTCTAATGGGACTAGGCCTTTGGGAATGATGTTATGTTTTAGTTGCATTATATCCTTACCAACAATATAATTCTTGAAATATTCATCATTTGCAAACACAACTACATCTTCTTCTTCCTCATAGCAGTGTTCCTCATCAATATTTAAATTTGCAAATTCACCATTCATCTCAAGGAAAATTTCTACTTGTTTGTCATCTTCAAAAATTTGCCAATACTTAATATTATCAGGTACTGCTCACCTGTTCTTGACCTCAATCTCATATCTTCTATTAGGAAAAATTGGAATTTCGAAAACTAAGGTCAAAGTAGCTAGAGCATCAGCAATCTGATTTTGCCCCATTGGAATCACTGAGAGATTGTATTCTAAAAATTCCTCAAGAAGATCAAGCACTATATTCCTATATACTCTTAATCTAGGATGCTTTGCTTGATATATACCTTTTATCTTATTTATAATAAGCTCAAAATCTCTCTGTACAACAATCCTCCTAACACCCATTTCTTTCAAAGTTTTCAATCCCAACACTAATGCCTCATATTCAGCCATATTATTTGTGAAATCAAAAGAAAGATTGCAAGAACAAAGTTGTGTACCTGACTTGGGAGAAATGATCCACACACCAGCTCCTGCTCCTTCTCTGCTAATAGCCCCATCAAAGCTCATGTTCCACATCGCATCTTCTTCACTGCTTTGTTGGTCTGTGATTTCCTCTATCTGTTGATCAGGTTTGTCTTTAATAGTCATATCATTCTTTGGTACCTCCTCTTCAAAAATCAAATCATTAAAGAAAATGGAAGAACCAATATCAGTCTCCACAGAGTAAATGGGATGGTTTTTTGGCTGGGATTTGTTACTGACCATGTACTTAAGAAATACTTCCCTGTACAACCTCCTATCTTGGCCAAAAATAGGGACAGTAGCATATGACATATCCATTTGCAAAGTCCTTTTCAACTTTGCAGCCCATGATCTAGACAAAAGCATACCAAATTTAGGATGGATTTCAACAACCACCACATCCAGGACCATATTTTTTGTTGGAATTTGAGACAATGATATGACCATATCTTTGATTAGGCCCAAGCACTTCACCTTCCTTGAGTCAAAGGAAAAAATATCCTTGAAGGGACTTGTTATATCTAGACCCAATTGGTCCATGACTACCTTGGACATCAGGTTATGGGATGCTCCTGAATCTAACATAGCATTATGTAGAGTCATGTCATGAATTTTCAGACTAACATAGAAAGGGGGAACCTCATCAGCATCACTACTCTCTTCCACACGTGGACTAAACAGGATGGCAGGATGATCATCTTGTACATTTAAAGTGTCAGAAGTTTCTTCCATCTTGAGCATCTTAATGATCTGATTTCTATATTCACTATTTTTTATCAGCTCATTAAATGGGACAGATAATTTAATTTTGGCCATATCACTCTCAAAGTTAAAGGAAGATGAGTTTTTCTCTACCTCTTTGATGGCTTCCTCCTTTATTTTATCAGGTGCTTTCTTTGAAGGTTATTCTTTCTACTTTCCCTTCTCCACGGCATATTTTGCAACACTGTCCTTCTTAGGATGACTTGAAGAAGGTGTGTTGTTTTGAGATTCCTTGGTAGGATTTCCCTTTGGAAGATTTGCAAGCACCTTTTTTCTTCGAAGATTGTATTGCTTCTGGAATTGCATGATGGCATTCTGCAGTCCCTTATGATAGTCTTATGTTTCCACTGATAACCTTTCATCATTCTCCTGCATAAATATATCATTTGCATCCATGAACTGATCGTGTTCTTCTTTGGTTAAAAACACCTTTGTTTCATCATCATCACAACAATGCATATTATCTTCCAAATTTTCATCAAAATTTTCATTTACATAGTTGTTTTGGAAAGGAGGTCTTATTTGTTGATCACACTGGTTCCTCTAGTCTCTTTGTATGATCTGTGGAACTGCTGGCCTTCTTTGATTTCTAGGTGGAAAATCAGCTTGTTATCTGGTGTTAGGCTTATTATCTAAGGACATCCTTTCCATGAGTCTTTCCATAGTCTTCATCATCAACTCAAATCTTTCATCTGATGACTGTGAAGTTGAAGGTTGTGCCTTATATTGAACCTTATTTATGTCTCTATCAGAATTATATTTGATCTTTCCTGAAGCCATTAGATTTACCTCAACTTCTATTACATCACTCATCATATCATCTAGTGAATTGGATCTTCCTTCTCTTAAAAACAAAGCAAAGTCACTGTCAAAATAATCAGCATATCTAAGTTGAGCAGCTCTAGGAGGAGGTTTTACTTCAGTAGGGATTGAATTGTAAACTTTCATAAATCTAGCTGAAAACTTTTGTACTGTTTCATCAGGTGATCTCCTTATGTTGTTGTACTAAATTAGCAACTGAAGGGGGTTTTCTTGTCACCCCACTTTGCAAGAAAACTTGTTTCAAAGGCTGCAAAATCTAGAATACTTGCTACTGGAAGGGATCTAAACCATTTCTGGACCTCTTCTGCAAAGCTTTGTGAAAACAGTCTCATTTTGGCATCCTTGTTATCTACTTCTTCTAGGTCCACAAAATCATTGAACCAGTCTAAGTATTTTTGGGCTGACACATTCTCTTCAACATCATATAACTTAATTCTCTTATTATAGTTCTGAGGTAAATCATGTAACTGAGAAGGTAGGGTAAGGGGTGAAAATCTAGCTCCCATAGCTACAAGAAAAACCTGAAGTGGTTGATTATTCTGAGTAGGAATCGCAGTGAGTTTAACAGGGGTAACAAAGATCATCTCTTGGAATTTCTTCTCATCAAAGATGATTTCATTCAAATTAGATTCAGATCTAGATCTGAAAAAGGTTTGTTCAAATTTCAAATCAAATTCAAGGTCTTCAATGATTTTCACTCCTTCTTTGGGTAAAGATAGACTTCTGTCTATAAAAGAAATTGAGCTTATTTTCTTTTCTTTTCTCTTGTGTACAATTTTTTCAGGATCAGACACAGGAATTATTGTTTCTGGGTCTGGATTTCCTCTGGTATAAATTCTCCTGGGAGCCAGGATTTCTTATTCAAACTGCTTTATGCTACTGATCTTTACTTAATGGATTCATCAGAGTAAATTTAGGTTCAGCCAATAAGGTGTTTGATTCACTGTTACCCTCAAGAATAAAAAAAAAAACTTTAGTCGTTCTTTTCCCAGGGAAAATTTTCACTTTCATCCCCGACAACTGCGCCAAAATTTTAGCACTCTGTAAATTTGTTTGGTTGATAAAACAAATGACAGAGGTAACCTACAAATCACTTTAGAGCTGGGTACTATCCTGCTAATGCTTAGAGAGGGATCTCTCATGTCACTTGGTCTCTAAAAGATAAGGTTTCTTTAACAAATCGGTGGCTAGGTTTTGTTGCTTTGAAAGGGTTTTTATGATCTGCTGGAAAGAAGGGGAGGGATATTTAGGGCTATGGAGTCAAACTTCTAAAAACAAATGGAAACATTAACTGGTAGGTAGAACTCTCCAGAGGATAAAGGCTAAATGAGATAATGAGCCTGAGTTATAAATTTCAAATTTCAAAGTGCAAGAAGAAATGAAAACATATAACTGCACCAGAGCATCAAATAACATGAATTCTGACTTAGTTATGAAGAATTTAACACAATTTAAATTGCATAAGACGAGAGCCTAACAAGATGAATTCTGGAATTTTAACTATCCAATTGATCCAGGTGGATATTGGTGGCCACCCGCCTATTCCACTTGGACCCCCACCATTGCTTCTTTCAGTTTTTCAGTTTCTGCACAGTTTAGTATTTTTAACAGTTTTTTGGGTCCTGAACTTCCGGAGTCGTTTTGAGGCCTTAAATGATGTTTTTTCAGGAAAACAGGGAGCAACATGGATCATAGATCATGTTTCTCACCCAAAAGTTGTATTCCTCGGATAGATATTTCTAGCGAGGTATAGAACGTGTCAAACAGAGATCGTATGCCAAAGTTACGTCCCCAGGAAGTTGATGTACCAACTTACCCAAACGGGGCCCATAGTCTTGGCATTTCATCTCCTAGGGTTAGGTCTTTGGATGTTTAGGGTTTTCCATTGTTTCTCAATAATAATAGGCCTTCGAGCCTCATTGTAACATAGTTCAGAGGCCAATAGCCGCCACATCTCTTCTTAGAGATAAGCTACCAGTGCCCTAGCTAGTTTATTTCCATTTTGTTTGTAAGCATATTTCAGTCATTTGTTGTTAATGAAATGAAGTCTTATTTCCGTTGCATATTTGTGTTTATGTGTATTTATGTATTTCATTGTGTTCCTACATTAATCCAGATCAGTGGTATCAGAGCAGTCTGCTCATTCTCGATCCTTCTCTGCATGTCCCCAACGAGATCGAGGTATAAGGAGTTGGGGGTCGATCTGGTTGAACCTTTGCAAGATCATCCTCGCAAACCCCGACGACCGCCCATGGGGGAAGAAAAGAAATATGAGGGAGCAGGAGATCCTATCAAAATGTTGCTCGAGGAGGCCCTCGAGAAACAAAGGAACACGATGATGGACAACTTTGCCCAGATTCTTCAACGAATTCTGACTGGCGGCGCATCGACATCCAGAAGCCACTCTGGAGGCGCCACTCCTTTTAAGGTACAAGTAAACTTTGACATTACCATATTTGACGGCCAAATAGATGCAGATGTCATAGATAGATGGTTGAATCTATTAGAAGGATATTTCTCGGTTCATGACTTTTTCGACTGAGAAAAGATTATTTTTGCACTCCTCAAAGCCACCTCCCATGTCAAGGACTGGTGGGAAACCTACTCGGAGCAAGAGGGCGAGGGAGAACCCTCTTTTCTCTCGGCCACACCCACTTGGAATTCTTTCCGATACGCCATCAAGGAACAATATTATCCTGTGGGGAGCTATGAGGACAAATACATACAATGGACTACATTGTGGCAAGAAAGGGACCAAGTGTGCATGAGATGAAGAATCTGTTTCATACCCTACGCACAAAGTTGGGTATCAAATATTCAGAGAAACATTTGGTGTTAAAGTATTGCAGTTGTCTACACAGATACATTCAGGAGGAAATGGAGTTCCTCGACATCTCCTCGCTTGGTGTGGCATACCGATATGCTGCCAAGATTGAGCATAAGTTCAAACAGAAGAAGCGAGACTTTGGGTCTACAAATCAGAAGCAAGGGAAAGGTACTCCCAAACCGCAGAACAAAGGACCAAGCCAAGGTGGGGCAGCCTAGGAAAACCCACCAAAGCCACAAGCAAAGAACAACACCACGAAGCCAAAAAAGGACACGGGGAAGTAGTGTGAGTTCCATAAGAGCTCCACTCACAACACAAGTGAGTGTCGGGCCAAGCAGTCACTGGTAGTCGAGTTGAAGGCTTCTGAATTGGATGCATGCTCCGACTCTAAATCAGAAACTAACAAGGGGGATGACAGGGGGAAGCAAATTATCAATGCAGATCCCAACGCCACCGTTGCCACCATGAAGATCCAGAAGGAGGAACCAAAAGATCCAGAGGAGGCAAAGCGTCTCTTCCATTCCAAGATGTGGGTAAAGGGTTCCCCGTTGTAGTTCATTGTTGACAACGGGAGCCATAAGAACCTCATCTCGGTAGAGGTCATGAAACAATTGGGCTTGCTGACCACAGCACACCCACAACCATACACCATCGGATGGTTGCACCAAGGATGGGACCTCCGCGTCAGTCAACAATGTCACCTTCTCTACAGCATCGAGCCCTTCACAGATGAGGTATTATGTGACATTTCTCCTCTTGATGTTTCTAATGTATTATTAGGCCAACCATACTTGTGGAAGCGACATGTTTTGTATGATTCCAGGCCTCATGCTGTTATTGTCACTTTGGGAAATAATTTGTAGAGGATACCGGAGATAGCACCGCCTACCACCATCTCTTTGGTTACTACAAAACAATGCAGTAAGCTCATTTCCAAAACTAGGAAATTTGTTTTCCTGATGATCTGCCCTCAGGGAAAGAGGAAGACTATGGCCATGACCTCCAGACAGGGCCCTGCTGCACTAAAACAATAGATGGATAAGGTCGTGGAAGAGTATGAGGACATCTTCACCTCCCCCGCAGGGGTGCCTCTACACTTCCAGGTCAAGCACCCCATCGATCTGACCCCAAGTGCATTGCTGCCCAATGGACGCATCTACCAGCGCTCTGTCCTAGAGAATGACGAAATCAAGAGGAAAATTTAGGAGCTGTTGCAGAAAGGTCACATCCGGTCGAGTTCATCGCCCTATGGGAGCATGATCGTATTGGTGCAGAAGAAGGATGGGACTTGGAGACTCTACATTGACTATCGATCACTGAACAAGATCACTGTCTGGAATAGGTACCCAATCCCATGGATTGATGACCTTCTGGACCAACTCAAGGGGGAAAAATATTTCAGCAAGATCGACTTGAAGTCTGGGTATCACCAGGTACCAATTGAACCCTCTGATGTGTGGAAGACTGCATTCAAATCCAAGGAGGGCCTTTTTGAATGGTTGGTCATGCCTTTCGGGTTGACGAATGCCCCTGCAACCTTCATGAGGATAATGAACGACATCCTGTGGCTATTCACCAACTCATTTGTAGTGGTGTACTTGGATGACATTCAGATCCACCACATCCGACAGGTCCTCCAAACACTGCGGCAACACAAGTTGTGTGCCAATTTGGAGAAATGCACTTTTGGCATAACCTAGGTTCAGTATCTGGGATACATTATTGATGAGCGGGGGGTGCATGTGGATCCAGCAAAGATCCAAGT
>ML787883.1:647689-658081 GCA_009831015.1 Picea engelmannii | reverse complement strand
GCATCGCCTCTGCTCTGCACCAGTGCTCACATTACCAGACTTGCAACAACCATTTGAGATCAAGACAGATGCCTCTGACTATGCTATTGGGGCAGTCCTTACTCAACATGGGCATCCAGTGGCATATCACAGTGAGACACTTTATAACACAGTCTGGAAGTATCCCACTTATGACAAAGAAATGTATTCCATTGTGTAGGCTTGTTGGCAATGGAAGCATTACATTTTGGGAAAGGAAACGGTCATCCACACAGACCACTGACCCCTGCAGTTCATACAGACACAAGGGAAGTTGCAGAACGATCACCATCAGAAGTGGTCCACATACCTGCAACAGTTTCATCTGAACATTAAGTACAAAAAAGGAAGCACCAATAATGTTGCGGACTGCCTCAGTCGACAACCCATCGTGGCACTAACCACCATGCTCAACTCTTGTGGGAATGATACTTCTGATTGGTCGCTTCTCTACACAAGTGATCTAGAATTTGGCCACACATACAATACACTCTTGGAGGGTAAGCAAATTCCCAATTTTCACCTCCAGGATGCCCTGCTTTGTCACCTGGGACACCTTTGTGTTCCTTCAAGCGAGCGTGCCAAGATGATTTGGGAGGCGCACTACAGTCGGGTCATTGGGCATTTCAGGGTCAAGAAAACCGTGGCAGTACTGCAAAAGTATTTTTATTGGCTGAACATTCGACAAGATGTCGGAAAGTACATCAAGTCATGCACTACTTGCGCCATTGCCAAACTGACCATCAAGAAGCAAGGCCTCTATACTCCACTTCCTACCCCCAGTCGACCTTGGGAATCCATCTCTATAGATTACATGTCAGGCCTTTCTTCTACTAAGCATGGAAATGACTGTGTTTTTGTGGTCGTCGACCAATTCTCGAAGATGTCCATTATGATGGCCTGCAAGAAGAATATCACAGCAGAGGCCACTGCTAAACTCTTCTTTGAACAAGTGTGGGTACACTTTGGAATCCCACAGTCTATCATCTCAGATCGGGACAGTAGGTTCCTCAGTACATTTTAGTCCAGCCTTTGGTCGATGTTGGACACCAAACTCACCAAGTCCACAGCTTTCCATCCGCAAACTGATGGCCAGACAGAGGTCGTCAACCAAATGATCATACACATTCTGCACATGTACAATTCAAAGCATCCACACACATCGGATGAGAGCCTCCCCTATGTACAACATAGCTACAACTGGGCTCTCCATAGCTCAACCAGCCATAGCCCCTTTCAAGTGGGCTTGGGATTCCAGCCACTATGTCCCATTGACATAGCCATGCCATTTGTGGCTACTTAGGAAGATTCAGCTCATGTCCAGTCTGAAGCAGATAAGGCAAACAACTTTATTGAGCACATTCAACACATCCGCCAACAGGTTCATGACATCTTGGACAGAGCCAATGCTAAGTACAAACAGCGACATGATCAACATCGGGTGCCACACAACTTCCAGGTGGGCAACAAAGTGTGGCTGCATTTGCAAAAGGAGCACCTCGTTGGACCCCACCGCAAGCTTCGTCTGCTCCGATATGGGCCATACACCCTCACCAAGGTTGTAGGGTAAAATGCCTTTGAGCTCAAAATTCCACCATTTCTTGGTTTGCACCCAGTGTTCAATGTGGACCGCCTTCGGCCCTACTTTCCACCTCTAATAGACACATCCGACATGGCAGAACAACTTACCCCAACAGAGTTAAATCCAGACTGCATGGAACAAGCCAGAACTGATCAAATCATGGATACACAGATCAAGCACACCCGAAAACAAAGGATACCACTATATCGAGTTGTCAAAGCAGGCCAACTCCTTCACCAAGGCAAATGGCTCACCAGTGACCAAGTTCAGCAGAAGTTTCTTCATCTCATGGAGGAACTCAACGCAATGGGGACCATTACTTATTAAGGGGGGAGGAATGATCCAGGTGGATATTGGTGGCCACCCACCTATTCCACTTGGACCCCCACCATTGCTTCTTTCAGTTTTTTAGTTTCCGTACAATTTACTATTTTTAGCAGTTTTTCGGGTCCTGAACTTCCAGAGCCGTTTTGAGGCCTTAAACGATGTTTTTTGGGGAAAACGGGGAGAAACATGGATCATAAATCATGTTTCTCACCCAAAAGTTGTAGTCCTCAGATAGATCCTTCTAACAAGGTATAGAACACGTCAAACAGAGATTGTATGCCAAAGTTATGTCCCCGGGAAGTTGATGTACCAACTTACCCAAACGGGGCCCATAGTCTTGGCATTTCATCTCCTAGGCTTATGTCTTTGGATGTTTAGTGTTTTCCATTGTTTCTCAATAATAATATGCCTTCGAGCCTCATTGTAACATAGTTCATAGGCCAATAGCCACCACATCTCTTCTCAGAGATAAGCTGCCAGTGCCCTAGCTAGTTTATTTCCATTCTGTCTGTAAGCATATTTCAGTCATTTGTTATTAATGAAATGAAGTCTTATTTCCGCTGCATCTATGTGTTTATGTGTATTTATGTATTTCATTGTGTTCCTACATAAATCCAGATCACCAATTTAAACAAAAGATAGTGAAAATGAAATTAAGCACACAGGAAATACATATGAAGAAAGAAGACGAATCCCAAACCACCGCCATTAGAATCTTTTCGTAGAAAATTCAGGACATCTGCATGTGTTTTCTATTCAGATTCAAAAAATTACATTCAAGTTCCAAATAGATAAAATTGTGCCCTTACACTTCAGCCAACTCCTAATACATTTGGAACTCCTAATATTTATACAAGCAGAGTTCCTTCGGTTTGAAACCGATTACAATAAAATTTGAAAGAAACATTTTGGTTTGAAACTGGTTACAATGATAGAAAAAGAGTCGTTTCTGTTTGAAACTGATTACAATGATAGAAAAACATGAACAGTTTCAGTTTTGAAACCGTTACAAAATATGAATAAACCATTCACAAAGTCCGGGAGTTTCGGATCTTTCGGCAGCTTGATCTTTTTTCTTCGCCATTCAGCTCTACTTTGATCCTTCATATGATTCATTGTCCCTCACTCACATCTAAATGTCACTTACTGGGCCCTAGAAAAATGCATTTTGTCTTACCCAGTCGGACTATTTCCTTCCATTGCAAATCAAAAGGAATGACTTAATCTGTCATTTATTTTATCAGAATATCCAAGTCAATGCAAGAAGCATATGACATGACTGGTAGTCCCAGCTTAACTGCTTTGAACTAGTTTAGGATTTCAAAGTTTGTAATCAAATGTTCAACTAAAGTGGTTCCCTTCAGATTCTCCTCCAGAGTTTCAAACTTAGAATGATCCATTCTAGACTAGGTCAAATGAGTATTGTATTCTTCTTGATCATACAATTTTCCCTTGCCATCCCAAAATGGTGGAAGACCTTTGGTAAACTATTCTTCAAATAAATATTTGAACTCCTACACACTCTGCTCCATCTGTGTTGTTTTAGTTTGAACTGATTTCAAAAGGTTATGTTTATAAATAACCCTCTTGGCCCAAATAATCAATTTGGTTCTCTCTTTAACTCCAATGGTTTGAAGATCTGCAATAGGAACATAGTTGAGTAGATTTATGGCATTTTGGGCCCAGTCTGATGGTTTTTTGCTAAAGTTTCATTCACAACAGTGCACCTATGTTTGGCTGTAATGGCTATGTTGTCTTTATCACTAATGAAATTCAAATATGATCTAAATTTGGTAGCTTCAGCAACTATAGAGTCCCAAATGATATGCTTTCCCCCCTGCAATAGACCTTTACCCCTTAAATTTACTTTCAATTTACTTATTCTCTCTTGCAGGACTGTATTCTACTTTTGAAATTGTGTTATCCTTTCATCCTTTGCATGCAATTATTGCTTCAATTTCTCTATGCTTCCTTTTAGTACTTTGATTTCTCCTTCTTTCAAGCTAACCTGTGAAATAGCCTCAACAATTCCTTCAGTATTTGACCCAATTTCTGCAGTATGAGATGAAACTACAGCCTTTTTTAGCAATTATGTCTGCTCCTTTGACCATTTCACCTTTTCTTTTTCTAGCTACAACACTTTAGCTTTGTAGTCTAGAATCTCTTGATGAAGTGTTTCTTTTTCCTATTCCATAACTACCAACTATGTTGTTTGTGGATACTTTGTAGCATGCATTTTCAATTTCTTCTTCAAGATTTGAATTATTTTGTCTTTCTCCTCTAATGAAGACTTCATTCCTTGGGAACCCTCAAACTCCAACCTCTTAACTTGAGTTTTCCAAGCTCTGTTAGTTGCCTTTTCTTTCTTTAACTGCCCTTCCAATTTTGCTATATAAGATGACAGTTTTGAGTTTTTCAAGTTTAAACTCAAGTAATCAGAATACAACATGTCAATAGTCTTCTTATAAAATTTGACCTTGTCTGGGGCACTTATCTTGTCATATTTTATCTTTATCTCAGAAATTTTGTATTCTTCTGAGGCTACATTGTTAAAGATTCTCTTTTCAACATCTCTTACTATGAACAAAGAATATTTTTGCTGAGATACTTTTTCCACTTCAGGGACTAAATCCCTCATCTCACCCAAAGTTGTATTTCCCTTCTCAGCATATTGTTTTGCCAAATCTTCTCTAGACTGATAAACTGACTCAGAAGTTTTATCAAAGATGTATTTCTTATTGCTAAAGGTTCTTGAGATGATTTCACTTTGAAGTTGATTTCTTTCTTCAGCCACTGTAGTGCTAGTACCACTTTCCACCATATTTTGATTTTTTTTATCCTTAGATTCTTCCTCTTCTAAATCCACAATCTGTGTTGGCATTGTAACTTTCATCTTCTTTGGGGCAGTCTGTTGGTCACTGATGTTCATGGCCTCTGAACTAATTCTCTTACTGTAAACACTTGCTTTAGGAATTTTGATCATAAGCCTCTAAGGAGCTAGTTGAGTTTGGATTGGCTGCAGGGCCACTTCCATTTGTTGTGTTTGAACTAGTTGTAGAGTTGTTTATATATCAACGCAGACTTCTAGATTAGCCAGCTTGTCAAAACCTTCAACATATTCATGCTCATAAGGAGCACTTTTGTTCATTTGTCTTCTTTTGGATATGATCTGATGTGGATCATATCTTCTTCCCTGTAACTGTGCAAAACCAAACTTTGCGAGCTTTGCTTGAACTTGAGATAAACATGATCTGGATTTGACAATAAAGGGGCCAATGACAAAAGGGAACTTAAGGTTGGAGGCTCTTGTAACTTTAGGAAATGATCTGTTTCAGATGTAATTCTCTGCCTGATGAATTCAAGGGAAAATATTTTAGGAGTTAAGAAAACAAGCAATAGGTAAGGGGTTTCATGACAACCATAAACCGAGATTACTGTTGAATGCATAAATAATACCCAATCTCCCACTCTGTTCTCTAGATTTGGCTATAGATAACTTCCCATGTCATCCAAAACTCTAGGTAGGTTGGTATTGAAAATCAAATTATAAACTTTGGACATGACCTTGTTGATGAAAATAAGTAATGTAATTCTTTTACATTCAGTTGGCACAAATGTTGCTTCAGGAAATTCTCTCTTTTTTGTTTCCAGGAAAATTTTCAACAGATAGGTGTAGTATCTAAAATGTCTCAGGGAGTGAAAATTCACTAGTTGTTTATGAATAGTATTAGCTAGGAATTGATCAAAGTTGATATGGACTGACAGACCAAGTTTTGACTTGAAAAAGGTCAGAAGGAAACCGAGCATGACTTCGACCACATACTTGTCACTGTCTAAACCTAAAATATGACTCAATAAGGAGTAGACCCACTTGACCTCAATGACCATTATATCTACATTCATAGGCAAGGACATACTTTCATAAAATTGTTCAGGTTTGACAATTTGCTGCAAAAACAGACTTCGAACCTCTGATGAACACTCTCTATATACCCTAATCAATTTCTCTTCATCGAATGGTTTAGAGTTTACATAAAAAGACTCTGGTATGCTGAGGGATTCTTGAATTGACAACCTTTCTATCCTACACAAGACCAGGGACCCTTGTTTATTCACAACTACTCTTTCTTCATGAGAATATTGTTCGGCGCACCAGCCTACAAATTCAGGAAATGAAAAAATCTATTTCGACAGCATAAGGTACTATGGTGGCCTAGACTACTTCAAGGAACGATATACTTCTTCCTACTTTATCAGATACGTTTCTTCTAGACACAGAGATAGGGGAAATAGTGATTTTGACATCAAAAACATTTGCGTCTCTGTCAATTAGGGATTCTTCATTTTCTATAGGATCTTGTTCTATTACTAAGGTTATAATAGGCTCCATTGTTACAGTGTAAATACCTATAAATAGGCGAAAATGGTGCACAGTTGGTGTACTATTGAGCTGCAGGTGGAAGATGGTGGTCGTGCCAAGGTTCTAATGGTCCAGTGTTCAAAATAATAATCAAATAAAATAAATGACTAAAGGTCCTTTTATACTTTTCTCTTTTGTGGGGGTGTGAGAAAGTGGTTTTGAGGCAACCTGTCTTTCGTTCCACAATGCACCTAGTGATGCCATGTACCCCCGAGAGAAAACTGTGGTTTAAATTGCGGGACCACCCTTCAATATTAAACCCTACACAACTTTGCCCCCCGCAATCGCTATCGATCGTTGATCTCGAGAACTCACGGTCCACGATACTTCAAACCCGATCAACTTAGCGCTCCTTCCAAATTTAGCCATTCCCTGCCATATTTAGCCCCTTTCCTTGTTTATCAGGCTTCCAAAACGGTTTAGCGCTCTGCTAGATTTTGAAATCTCGATTTCACACAATAAAAATTTAATGGTGACAAACACCCCGAAATTGCACATCTCCATCGCATTTTCACCAGAGCCAACAATGTTATCCTTCAGGGAAAAATTCATTTCACCAGGTCAGATCTTAACCACTTATCTCGTAAGGCTTTCATGTTTCATATTAAACTCTCCTCTATCATTGGTTCTTATTTGTGGTCTATTAGTGACAGAAGGTCGTGTAGTTCAACTTACAATTTCTTTGAATTAACATCTACAAAATAAATTAGAAAATCTAATAACTTAGTCTCTAATATGCAAACTACATGGCCTCAACAATCTCATCAACCCGCCTCTGAAATATCTATCTCTAGTCAATATTCTCCCCTATACACTGAGAACCATTTTTCCACATATGTGTCCTATTGTAACTTGAGATGGTTTCTAGCTATTTATAAGCCATGCCAAGACATCGTTGAACCTACTTTAGGCCACAAGATGGCTCTTGGACCAGAGAGGGTTCTCTCATATGATTTAAGAACACTAGTTGCCCATTGTCACTAAGTAGCAGTTCTAACAATTAAGCATAGGATGCCAGATATGAAAGATAACGAATGGGATAATTAGGCAGGCAAGGTTTAATATAAAATGACAGATGACTGAATTAAGAAATTGTAATCCTATCATACCAAAAGCCTAATTCATTGGGCACAGTTTTATCCAACAGAACACAAAAGCCAATAGTGAAAGGTGGAAGAGATAAGAATACTATTAAACCTCAAACAATATAGAGAGAAAAAACAATCTCTACAAATCTCAAATGAAGAAAGGATGGTTTGTTGGGCATTTCAAACGATGAATCTAACAAAAGATTAAGTGTATGGGTTGGGCATAAATTATGAGTCCAACATTGATACACTTGGATTAAATAATTTGCAAGCATATGTATATGTTCCTATTAAATAAGACTAGGTCATAAAATCAAGAAAACATATATGATAGAAGTGGTGGTCATACCAAATTCCTATCTTGAAACTATATAAATCTCATTGCAAATTATGAAAGAAAAGAACACTTATGAGAAATTGAGAAGCTTAATACAAGAAATAGAAATAAGACAAAGCTCTGCTTAAAATGATCAATGAATTCAATCCATTATTCTTCGGTGTCTCACAGAACTACAATTTCCCTAAGGGATTCATAAAAAACACAACCTATTGCTCCCAGAAAATTCCTAGATTGCCAAGCCTCTAATCTCCTCCTCTCCTTTGAAGCTCTTATCCTCCTTTTATATCCCCTTGAGTTTATTTTTCGTCTCCTTGATCTTAGCTCCAAATCTCTATTTTCAATCTACAATCCAACCAATAATTTATTTTTAGATTAAACAAAATTTTACTAAAATTTATAAAAATAAATATAAAATAATCAAACTAATAAAACAAAATTAAAATCTAAAAATAAAATTATAACTAAATCTAAAATTCAAATAAAATTTATAAAAATTAAACTAAGTAACCTAGCACCATCGTAATTTCCTTTGCATGTTCTGTGTTCTTCTAGTGGAACTGACCCTTTGCCTTCGTTGACCTTTCAAATTGTTTGTTGTTATCTTCATAATTTGAGCTGGCAGATCAGATCCTTGAGATATTGTGAAATCATCTCCATTAAAATTTCATGGCCTTCAAATCTAATTTTGATAGCTTCTAAAATAGTAACATTTTCTGGTCCAATGAAACCCTAGCAACAAAATCTCATAACTAATGCGTGGCAAAAATATTATGATCTTCCTTTGACGCGTCGAACTACTATTCTCTTGATTTATTAGGAAACTGTTACGAAAACTATCCAATTGCACTCCACCATCTCCAGCAAGAAAATTACTATTAATTGATCTCCATTTCCCTATATTTTTACTTTATACTATTATTTTGCAATCAATAACATTTATTATTCACAATTCATAATATTGCACACTGTGTATCTCCAGAAAGATCAAAAAACATTATTAGTAAATGTTAATATCATCTCAGACCATCCTAGAGATGAAGATAAAATTGCACTATTCAAATTCTCATATTTTCCTTCATCGTCGTTATTTATCGTGGCACACTCTTAACGATAACTGCAACAAAATTTCTGCATATGCTTGGATTTGGAACAAATTATAGTGCCAATGTCTATTTATGTTGATTTCGTTTGTGTCACATTCGCCTCTATTTATCTATCCTTCCTTGGTTGTAGGCTCCTAGATTTAGGATTCGAGTTGAGAAACCCTAAAATGTCATTTCCCACCGGGCTAAATAAATAAATAAAGGATGGAATTTTACAAGAAAATTTCCCTTTGCCCATAAAATAAATACGGTTTAATTCTTATAACCATCAATATTCTTCGTTAAAACAGGTATAACGGATATTGGATTTGTCAAAACTGACAGACTATTTAGTTTTGAAATTCCAACTACGGATGGAAGGATGTAAGTGGCCAAATGTAAACCATACCCTCCATGGAACCTTTGATCATTTAAAAGAAAAAAAATTCCCTTTGGCACAAGTACCAACACACTTTGAGGGATGAGAATAATTTGTTTGGTATACCTCTAAACAATTTCACGGGATGCTCATGTGAAGGTTATACTACAAATTTAGCAATGGGCACTATGCATGGGATTTTTCAACACAACCCAACCTTTTGAGAGAAGACTTTTCAACACAAGTTCAAGAAGTTTGGATTCCAAAACTTCTAAGAGGGTGGAACTTATTTCACCTAACATACTTTGAAACAGTTGTGAAATCCATATTTTAATTTTAGCAGACCTTATAGAGAAGACTTTTCAACATGAACCTCTTCCATAGAGAAGACTTTCAACATATGTTCAATGAGTTTGGATCTCAGAACTTTAAGGTAGGTTTTCAATTTAACAATATGAGATGGTATTGCATAATCTCTTGAAGTACTTCCCATGCAATGGATCCCTTATCTCAAATTATATTTTTAGTAGCCCTTAGATTGGGAGAAATATGTCGTCCAAAATGACTATAAATTAAAAATATTACAAAATGCACTTTTATTGTTTCTAAGGGTAATCCACATTCAAGGGGATGGGACTAATTTCACTATGTATACCTTGAAACAATAATGTGGCATGCTCACATGAAATACATATTGTAAGTTAGCATTGTGTCCCACAGAGAAGACTTTCCAACATGAACCGGGCCTCATAGAGAAGACTTTTCAACACACGCTCAAGGAGTTTAGATCCTGGAACTTCTAAGGGGATGGGATTAATTTCACTTAACATACCCTGAGAGAACCGTGCAACATGATCTCATGAAGGCCATATTGCAAGTTCAACACCAATCATTGCATAAAATATTTTTCAACATGAACCAAGCCCCATACAAGACTTTTCAACACATGCTCAAACAATTCTAATCATGTAGCTTCTAAAGGAATGGGATTAATTTCACCCAAAATACGTCAATACAATTGCATGACATGCTCACTTGAAGGCCATGCTACAAGTTTAGGATTGGGACCAATAGAGAAGACTTTTCAACTCACATTTAAGGAGTTTGGATCACAACTTCTTTTCTTCTTCTTCTTCTTTTTTTTTTGGGGGGGGGG
>ML787883.1:601360-647639 GCA_009831015.1 Picea engelmannii | reverse complement strand
ATCCTCACCAAGGAGGAGAGGGAACTAACTAAATGTTTTTCTTTGTATTATTTGTTTCCTTTTCAATAATGGAAACAATAATAATTTATAGAAAACCACAACCTATCTAAATAGATAAATAAAGAAATATATTTTATTAAATCATCCTTAGGATAACATGGATATATGGAACAACAATTTTTACATCTTGTGTGATATTTTCTAATAGATTAAATTAATAAAGTATGATAATTAAATCTAGTGGTGTACTGGTGGGACCCAAATCATGGACTTAGTTTGCTCTATTGAATTTGGTCCCCTTCATTGCACATCAAGTGTTGGTTGCCCCGTTGACTCTATGATCGACCATACCCTTCTTGCCTACATTATTTTATCAACTAACATTGCTATACCTCTAACTATATCATCCTAAAATGCTCATCCTCAGTGTCTGATATGCAAATTTGACCTCTACTTGATTTGCAAGTATGTTGTGCACCATAGGAGAAAACGTTGTTCAATTTCTACCTCCTCGTTCTTGCATAGTTGACAATGCATTTCCTCCCTTGACTCCTTAGGTTGACCCTATTTTCTTGTTTCACATCTCAACCTATGTTAATGGCTTCTTAGTTGTTATAATACTTGTTTTTAACACCATGGGATATCGAGCCTCAAATTACTTTAACATCACCCTACCCATTGGAGTTCTGTATGTAATACTGTTATTTTTCCATTCTCCCTTCTTGTATCATTATTTTACATGACCTTTCAAAAACGTTTTATTTATTGGGCCATGTGAAGGGGGTTTAACCACTATTTTCTCTATAAATAAATCATTTGAGGTTTCTCCTTTCATCCACTATCACAAGTAGGTTATGTTGTTGAAATATCACCAAATACCTTGAGGACTGAAAGGGATCAATACTCCAACCCTTAGGTAACATATTAGGTATTGTAAACTTAAAAATATTCTTTAACCCATTTCAAAAAATAAAAAAACATAAACCACTCACTAAATTCATGCATTTAACTTGAATTTTTAAAACAAAACATTGAAAAATGAACTCTAAAACACAAAGAGAAACCCACTACATACAGCGACAATAATGAAAATGTAGAGAGAGAAAATATATATTTCTGAAAATAAAAACTAAATCAAATACTGGTTGTTGGTATTGTGCAAGCTTTCTTCACTAGGTTTTAAGTGCTAATGTCTCCCTGTCCACACTGTAACCTTTGGCTTCTTTGTAAAAAGATTACCCATTTCTTCAACTCCAAGCACCATTTTCCACCACCAAAATAAAACATGCAATTAGAAAACACTTGTTTTATTCAAACCCTGAAATTGCACATCTCCACCGTATTTTCACCAGAGCCAAAAATGCTATCCTTCAGGAAAAAAACTCATTTCACTAGGGCATATCTTAAGCAATTATCTCGTAAGGATTTCATGTTGCATATTAAACTCTCCTTTATCGTTGGTTCTTATTTGTGGTCTATTATTGACAGAAGGTCGTATAGTTCAACTTACAATTTCTTTGAATTAACATCTACAAAATAAATTAGAAAATCTAATAACTTAGTCTCTAAACTGCAAACTACATGGCCTCAACAATCTCATCAACCCACCTCTGAAATCTCTATCTCTGGTCAATATTCTCCCCTATCCACTGAGAACCATTTTTCCATCTCCATATTGGCCCAACCAAGATCCATGTATGTGTCCTATTGTAACTTGAGATGGTTTCTGACTATTTAGAAACCATGCCAAGACATATTTGAACCTATTTTAGGCCACAACATGGCTCTTCGACCAGAGAGGGCTCTCTCATATGATTTAAGAACACTAGTTGTCCACTGTCACTAAGCATCAGTTCTAACAATTAAACATAGGATGCTAGATTTGAAAGATAAAGAATGGGATAATTAGGCAGACAAGGTTTAATATAAAATGACAGATGACTAGAATTAAAAAATTGCAATCCTATCATACTAGAAGCCTAATTCATTAGGCACAGTTTCATCCAACAAAGCACAAAAGCTAATAGTGAAAGGTGGAAGAGATAAGAAGACTATTAAACCTCAAACAATATAGAGAGAAAAAACAATCTCTACAAATATGAGATGAAGAAAGGATGGTTTTTTGAACATCTCAAATGATGAATCTAGCAAAATATTAAGTGTACATGGGCTGGCAGAAATTATGAATCCAACATTGATACACTTAGATTAAATAATTTACAAGCATATTCATATGTTCCTATTGAATATGACTACATCATTAAATCAATAAAACATATATGACATAAGTGGTGGTCATACCAAATTCCTATCTTGAAACTATATCAAACTCATTGCAAATTGTAAAAGAAAAGAATAGTTATGAGAAATTGAGAAGATTAATACAAGAAATAGAAAGAAGACAAGGCTTTGCTTAAAATGATCAATGAATTCAATACATTATTCTTTGATGTCTCAAAGAACTCCAATTGCCCTATTGGCTTCATAATTTGAGCTAGCATATCAGATCCTTGAGAGATATTGTGGAATCTTCTCCATTAAAATTTCATGGCCTTCAAAGCTAATTTTGATAGCTTCTGAAATAGTAAGATTTTCTGGTCAGCGATTTAATGAAACCCTAGCAACAAAATCCCATCACTAATGCGTGGAAAAAATATTATGATCTTCCTTTGACACGTCGAACTACTATTCTCTTGATTTATTGAGGAAACTGTTACGCAAACTATCCAATTGCACTCCACCATCTCCAACAAGAAAATTTAGAAAGGATGACTCGTTAAGATAATAAGAAAAATGGAGAGCATCCATTGCACAATTAACTCATACAAAATAATAGTTTGTATTATCCTAACACATCAAGATACAATACGTATATATATAGTTGGAGTGAGTTCCAACTAATTCTAATCTTGGAGATTTAGGTTGATAGAATATCTCAATAGTCTCTTACAAGATCTCAAGCCAATCCCCAAACTTAACACACAGCATTAATGTGAGCATTATCTCTAACACCCCCCTTTAATGCTTACATTCAAAAACTGAAATCACAATTACAAAATTTGTCATTTGTCTTTGTCTGACTGGTCCTCATACGCACTTACACCCATCTCTGAACTTCATAGACATGCTCTTTTTCTCCCATCATCTTCAAATAGATCAATTCACATAACAGATTAATATTTGCCCGTTCCCTTTCCCGACGTCTGGGTATCCTAGTCAAAGGAAGGTAAAATATTCAATAAGTTGAATCACTTCATATTCCAAACTTCATTTCCATAGATATATGAGGGAAAATTCCTCCTACCAGATAAGCAATAAATTCATTAACTGTGATTGTTCCTTCAACGCAGTAAACAAGTGATAATAAGTCTCTCATCTTTCTCAAAATGAACACCAATAGTAACCTGCCCTGTGAGGACGAGGACGATTGAAGGCCTCCCTTCGCCTATATCTCAACACGTTGATCTATTGCACTGATCCCCCTCTTAAATATCTCATCACGTGCCCTTTCTTTTTCTGCATGGAAAAGAGTTTTCTCTACGGGAGTAAGGCGGCTCACTCACAAAATAATTTAATTTGCACACATAAAAACTTTCACCTAGAAAATAAACTCATTGAACTATCTACTCTCCTACAGTAGTGGTTTGACAATCATTGCTCTCGCATCTTCTTGGCCATCCCGTGAGGGATTTAAGCCAGTAGAGGCTCTGATACCAAATAAGAAAAATGGAGAGCATCCATTACACAATTAACTCATACAAAATAATAGTTTGCATTATCCTAACACATTAAGATACAATACGTATATATATAGTTGGAGTGAGATCCAACTAATTCTAATCTTGAAGATTTAGGTTGAGAGAATATCTCAATAGTCTCCTATAATATCTCAAGCCAATCCCCAAACTTAACACACAACATTAATGTGAGCATTATCTCTAACTAAGATTTTCTTCTAGAAGAAGATTACGAATTATAGCATGCAGCCTTTGATTTGGCCTTAGAGAATAGATTTTAAATTGCAAATAGTGTTGGAACAATTTCGTAATCTCAGGTCATATGCCAGCAATTTTCCTGATCATTAGCTGCCAATTTCCAACAATTATGTGGCCAAAACCATAATGACATAATGAAGCTTGTCTCATACTAACACTTGTCTATGAATTGGAGCTTTAAACAAGAGTAGAGAAACCCTTATTGTGAAATATGTCTAAGAAACTAAATGAAATGCATAATGCGTAAGAATTGAAATTTGGGGTTTCCTTAAATCTTGGAATTTCAGAGTTTTTATAAAATACAACTAAAATTAGAATTAAATTAAACTAAAAGTAAGAAAATAATAAAACATAATTACAAAAAGTAAATCAAGTTAAATTTAAACTAAAAGTAAACTGAAATAAAAACAAAACTATAATAATAAACTAAGACTAAACTAAATAATCTTAAACTAAAATAGAAACTACAATATAATTCAATCTAAATTAAAACAAAATTTGGACTAAAAAATACATTAGTAAGAACTAGAACCTATTAATAAAACTAAGACAAAATAAAAATGAAAATTAATGTAAAAAAAATTAAATTAAGTTGAAATCTATACGAAGCAAGAAAAATTAAGAAATAAGTAAATATATGATTCAAAAATGCCTATTCTAATGAAAATTTAGAATTTTCATTTAGAATTTTAACCTATGTTACAACATGTCCTCACAATTGTTATTATGTCCTCACGACATGTCCAAGTTCGTGCCCTCACATTCTGCATTCACGTCTTCTTCCTCCATGGTTTCAGCACCAACACAAAAAATTACCACAATATCTATATAGTTGCCTTCTCCTGGGCATATCTCTTCTTCAAACCTGGTTCATGTTACAAAACCAATCACACACTTCTCTCACATCTAACGGCTCTTTTGAAAACCCTAATTTCCCTTCTGTGAATAGCTCTAATTCCATTAAAAAATTTGATGATCATACAAATTCATCTTTTATCACCCAAAATAAATCTAAACTATGTTGTTATAACAATTCTTATCCTCTTTTAATCTCCAATAATATTTTTGAATTGTCTTCTATGAATAACAAAAACTCTATCCTTTCAATTATCCCTAAAAAAAATATCACTAATGAAAACTCTATTTTTCCTGTTAGTGCTAATACCATTAACTCTATTTCTAATGATTTATCAAACCACAATTCTCCAATTAACATATTTGACCCCAACTCTGTAAAACCCCCTTCAAACCCTCCCCCACCTGAGTCCATCTCTTATCCTTCTACTGTCGTAAATTTATCCTCAATGGATCTAGACCCATCTTCCATCTAACTCTTAGAAAAGGGATTCAATTTTTCACTTTCTCCCCAAAAAATTCCAATGGAAGGTATTCTTTGCTCTATTAAATCCATAACACATCATCTTCCAACACGCGAGCTGAAGAAATTTGGTAGGAGTGTGGTATATTTCTTGACCTTTCTAAACCTCCTAAGCCAAACATTTCAAAAGATGAATTTCAATCCATTTTTTTCCTTAATGATAACACTGATATAATTAGTTTAAAATACAATAAAGGCAATGCTATGGTTTTCATGAATACTTCTGACTATGAATATAAACTTCATGACCTTCATTCATATTCTTCATACAAACCCCTCTCCAAGATCCCAATCAATGTAGTAACCAACTTAATCACTAAGTCAATCAAATCTTCATCTTTGGACCCCAACATCTAGAAACGCCTCTTTCCTCACAATCCTCAAACCCCCAAGATCTATGGGCTACCTAAAATTCATAAAAAGCACATCCTTCTTATACCTATAGTTAGTGTTATAGGAGATCCCACTTATGCCCTTTCTTGATTTTTTGTTGAAAAGATTCAATCATTTGTGGGAAAAATCCCTCCTTTATTAAATATTCCTTTGATTTTATTCCAAAAACTCAACATCTTCACCTTGATGAAAATGGCATCATGGTTAGTTTTGATGGCATCTCCTTATTCACAAAAATTCTAGTTCCTGGAGCCCTTAACCTTATCTCAAATCTAGTCGACCTTGAAACTTTTATCCTTATTGAAATCTTCCTTACTTTGACTTTCTTCACTTTTAAAGGAATTTTTTATGAGTAAACTGAAGGTACATACATGGGGTGTCCCTTATCCCTAGTGGTTGCCAACATTTTTATGGAACATTTTGAAGGTTTGGCCTTAAATAGCTTTCATCTTAAACCTGATTGTTGGTTATGTTTTGTTGATGATACCTTTTTTGTTTGGCCTCATGGACATCCCTACTTAACATCCTTCTTTAACCATCTTAATAGCATTTCACCACATATCCAATTTACTATGGAAATACAAAATGAAAATTCTCTTCAATTTTTAGATGTTCTCATTTTTTGTCAAGTAGATGGCACCCTTACCCATCAAATTTATAGGAAAAAGACTCACATTGATAGATACCTTCATGCCCAATCTGACCATCACCCAACCCAATCTATTGTTCTTAAAACTTTGGTTACTCGAGCCTATCGAATCTCTGCTCCCCATTTCTTTGAGAAAGAAAGAGCCCACCTTACTAAGGCCCTTATGGCCAATGGGTACTCTACCTCTCAAATTAATAAATATTTCTAATACACTCTCCATTATAAACCTATAAATTCTCCCTCCACTTCCCCACCCATAGCTCTCATCTCTCTTCCCTACATTCATGGCACCACAGAAAAGATTTCAAAAGTTCTGGCCAAAGAGAAGATGAAAACTCTTTTTAAACCCTACAAAACTCTTAGACATTTATTTAGAACTTCCAAAGATAAATTCGACCCTACGCTTGGCCCAGAGGTATGTTGGAGATGTGGAAAAGAAGGTCACTACAAGAAACAATGTAGATCCAAAAGTGTCGAGAGAGGGAAGGGATATGAAGATGCTCTTTCTATAAAAACAAAAATCTCTATGAAAGGAGGGGATGTGTACTTGGCTTCTTTAAGCACACATGTAGATCATGAGCAATGGTTGGTTCACTCAGGTGCATCCTTTGATATGACTCCTCACAAGGAGTGGTTTTGTGAATATCAAAGGTATGATGGAGGTGATGTTTTCTTGGGTGATGACTTGACAAAAAAAATCATAGGACGAGGAAAATTCAAATTGAAGCTCATGGATGGAGGCATTTGAAAACTCCCTAGTGTTTTTCACATCCCAAGGTTGGACAGAAATTTTATTTCTATAAGTAAAATGGATGATGGAGGGGTAAAAACAATGTTTGAGAAAGAAACCTACTGGATGGTTTGAGCGGAAATGGTGTTGTTGAAGCAAGTTCATATTGGAACCTTGTATAAGCTTCTAGGAAGCACTATTAGTGACAGGTGCAATTGTTTCGTTGTTCCTAAGATTGGATTTGAAGAAGAAAAAAACTCATATAGTCTCTGGAGAAAAGACTATGTTGTGGCATCAAAGACTGGGACATATTAGAGAGAAGGGTCTTCGAGTACTACATAGTAAAAGTATGGTTGAAGGTATGGCTAACTACTTTCTAGATTTTGATTTTTGTGAACATTGCATTTTTGGGAAGAAAAATAGAGTAAGATTCCCCTATGGTGCAACGAGGGTGAAGGGAATTTTACAATTGGTGCATAGTGATGTGTTTGGACCTGTGTCGGTTCCATCACTAGGAAAATATGTGTATTATTTATCATCTATAGATGAATTATCAAGGAATACATGGATTTATTTCCTCGGGAAGAAATCTGAAGTCTATGACAAATTCAAAAGTTTAAGGCTCTCGTGGAAAATCAAACAGAGAAAAGAATTAAGGTGCTAAGGATAGATAATGGTGGAGAATTCTACGAAAATGAATTCAAAGAATTCTGTAAAAGGTGAAATATATTAAGGCAGAATACTACTCCATATACACCTCAACAAAATGGATTTTCAGAAAGGATGAACAGGATGTTGATGGAAAAAGCAAGGTGCATGCTCAATGGTGTTGGGTTATGAAAAGAATTATGGGAAGAGGCAGTGGATAATGCATGTTACCTAGTCAATCGATCACCCTCATCAACACTAGATGACAAGACTCCACATGAGGTATGGACTACTAAGAAAACCTCTCTCACATGTCTCAAGGTATTTGGTTGTGATGCCCATGTTCATGTTCCAAAAGAAAACAAGAGTAAGCTAGATAAAAGGCTGAAAAGTGTATCTTTATTGGGTATAAAGATGGTCTAAAAGGTTATAAGCTTTGGAACCTAGAAACTGAAAAGGTAGAGTATAGCTTAAATGTGGTATTTAGAGAAATCAAAGATGTTTTCAAATGGGAAGTCCTACCAAGGGAGGAAGAACCAGAGAAAATAGAGTTTGAGTTAAAGGATTATGAATCAGACTCTACAAAAGAATAAGAATAAGAAGAAGAAGATCTGTATACTCCAGTATTGAGGAGATTAGTTCGGGAAAGAAGGCAACCGAAAAGGTATACTCCATCTAATTTCCATTCAAAATTTTCTTTGTCTATTACAAGTGATGAACCTAGAACTGTTAGGGAGGTAGTGGATTCAGAGGATGGAAAACTATGGAAAAAGGCCATGGTTTAAGAAATGGTAGCCTTGGAAAATAACGAGGCTTTGGATCTAGTGGAGTTGCTAACTGCAAGAAAGACTATTGTAAGAAAATGAGTGTTTAAGAAGAAGTTGAATGCAAAAGGAAAAGTGGAGAAACAAAAATATCGGTTAGTAGAAAAAGGTTATTCCCAGGTAGGGGGAATTGACTTTGGTGAGATTTTTTCTCCTATTGCCAAGTTAGCTTCAATTAGATTTATTTTATATGTTGTTGTTTCTCTTGATTTTGAAGTAGAACATATGGATGTGAAGACATCATTCCTACATGGGAATCTAGAAGAAGAAATCTACATGAAGCAGTCAGAAGGATTTGTTGTGAAAGGAAAGAAAGAGTTGGTATGCAAGCTGAAAATTTTCCTGTGTGGGTTAAAGAAATCACCAAGGATGTGGTATAAAAAATTTGATACTTATATGTTGGGACTTGGCTTCACAAGGAGCAAAGAGGATCATTGTGTGTATTCAAATTAATTGGTGATCATCTTATTTATTTGGTCTTGTATGTGGATGATATGTTGCTGATAGGAAATGACAAGGAGATTATCGAGGATGTGAAAACTTAGTTTTCCTCTAAATTTGACATGAAGGATCTTGGTGCTGCAAATTTCATTTTGAGCATGGAAATTAAAAGAGATTGGGAAAGTAGGAAACTCTAGTTAATCAGAGGAAATATGTTGAGACAATATCGAGGCATTGAGTGGACGATCTTGGATTTCCTAGGCACTTTATATAGATCCATTGTTTGGATTTAATAAATCATTAAGTGGATGGTCCTCATTCATTTCAAACATGGACTTCACTTAGAATTATTTTATGTGGCGGGTTCACGGATTCGCGGACTCACATGTCTCCCTTTTAATTGCTTATCTTAGCGTTTAATTAGATCGAAAGTTTGGATATAATCAAGTGTTGAGTGGACGGCCCTAGTTTATCTAGGAGCTTTAGATAGATCCAAAGTTTGGATTTAATAAACCATTGAGTGCACGGTTCTCATTCATTTCAAACATGGAAATTTACTTAGAATTATTTTATGTGACAGGTTTGCAGACTCGCGGACTCACATGTCTTCTCGGGTGTCATAAAAAATCACACCCAATTTTCGCAGCCTATAATATGAACCTATGTTAGGATATTTAGACACTTAGGAGTTAGTTAAGATCTACTTGGTCTAATGTGTCGTTAGGTAAAAGTGTGTTTCTTTAGTATGCATTCGTACGCATTTGTAGTTAGGAAATCCGACAGTCCCGATATGTTCTCGACATAGAGTGATCCGACGGTTCATATTCTCCTTGATCTTAACAACCATTGATCTGTGGCTTAACACTCAATTGGTCCATGATCTCTATTTAAAGAAAATGGAGGTTCATTTGTCGATGATCGATTGTGAGAAACTCTCTTATAAAATCTCTTTATAATCTTTTTCTTTTGCATTAATAAACTGCTCTAAGTGGTTGCGTTGGTTGGGGTCGTGGATGTTCCACCGTAGGGGTTTTACCATGTCAAAACATCGGTGTGTTGATCCTTGATCTGGTTTTGTGAGTGGTTACTGAAGGTGTTCATCCTCTGTTGGAATACCTGTGTTGTCGAACATGGTATTAGAGCATGTTTGAAGACCCACTCCTATTGTAGATCGAGATCGTGAAGCTGAGTTGCCTCATATCCATTTTCTGTCATTTTTGTACATTTATGGGCTAAGAGGATTGTCCCATTGTGTCTGGAGCACTCCTTTAAGTTGGGAACACTTTTTGTTTCACCGAAAAGGTTTCTGTTTTCCCAAGATATGACCATTTCAGTCAGATCCGAAGGTATAAAACCTAAATACGCATTTTTTAAATTTTTGGAGAGTATTATTTTGGTTTTATTTCGGTTTTACATTATTTGGTTTTGGGTTTCTACTCTTTTAGATCTGTGTATGCTCTTTTCCCCGCGCCTTGTACGATCTCAGGAAATAAAAAATAGATAGGAAAAGGTGCATCTTTCGAGTAATCTACTCAAGATCTAACCCTTGTTGTCATCGAGAAGCAAAAAAATTTTCTTGTGTGAAAAGAGTTTTTTTAGCACGCTCTCCAAGGTCGTCAACAACAACAACTACAATCCTCTTGATAAACAATACAATATGTTTTGTTAGACCATTTGGTTAAAATTTATCTTATTAAGTAAGAGGTCTTGAGTTCAAGTCTCTCTTTTTGTTACTTTTTTTTGAAAATTTTCATGCTAAAATTGTAAAGTGTATTTCACTTCAAGTATAAAAGTGAATCACTATAAGTAGCTTTAATATTTTATTTTAGAGTTATTTATTTTGCATGCAACTTTTCTTTTATAAAGTAACTTCATTGTAAAAGTGATCCCCACTTCTCTTTATAAAAGTGGGTCACTTCATAAAGCAACTTACACCACCATGTGGTCCTTTGGTTACCGTTTATGCCTTTTTTAAAAAGGGCATAACTGTCACATCTGAAGTCAATTTTTAGTGCCATTTTTTTTTTAACTGCATAATTTTTTGAGATATTTCCATCCAGATCATCAGTTTTAGTTTTTAAATCCATATTATATACATATTTAATATGGATTCTTTCAGTAATATTTTTCTTATTAGCACCAACTACTTTCAATGGAAATCTCATATGAAGGATTTATTAAGAAGTAAATGCTTGTATCGGATTACCTTGGGAAAGGAAAAAGAACCCACTGATGCTGATAAGAAAGTCAAATGGGATAATAGGAGTGACGAAGCATGTCAACTAATCAGAATGTCCATCTCTCCTAATTTAAGGTTCCACCTTAAAGAAATTGATGACCCCGATGAAGCTTGGGAAAAGATTGAAACTATGTTTGGTAAACTCAATATTATTCGAGCACAACAATTAGAAAATCAAGTACGAACTTCAAATCCAAGTGATTTTTCTTGCATTGGAGACTATCTATCTAAGTTTAAAATACTCAGAATTTTATGTGAAGAATGTGGGATAAAGATGGAGGAAGAGCGTTGCATCTATCTTATTCTCTCTAAGCTAGGGAGTGCATATTCTCTGTTTGTATCTACCTTTTATGCCATGAGAGAGGCTCTAGGGACAACTTATAAAAAACCCACTCTTGATTCCTTTTGTGTTTCTTTGATTAGAGAGGAAGATAAGCTTGTACGACATGGAGTGATCAACACTGCAGGTACCTCCAACAAAGCCTTAGTTTCCTAGCATAAAGGTAAACCCAAGAATCCCAAGAAGAAACATCCTCGCTACAACAACAAGCAACATAAGGGTCCCAAACCCGCTCAGACAGCTTCAGCTCCTAATGGTGACAAAGGAGAAAAATATAAAAATAAGAAGATTGACAGACATTGCAACTTTTGTGATAAATATGGTCACGATGAGTCCAAATGTTTCAATAAGAAGACATCTTTAAAGGCAACGATGAAGAATCACAACACTAGTATTGATTCTACTTCTTCTTCTTCTTCTTCTTCTTATCATGGACATGTAGTTTTTGCTTCTGGTTTCTCCTTCAATACAACTTCTACTTCTTCTTCTAATGAGTGGCTTATTGATTATGGAGCATCTTATCATATGGCTAAGAATAAAGACATATTTTCTACTCTAAATAAATGTAACACCAAGAAAATATTTGTTGGTGATGATAGATCTCTTAGTGTTGTAGGATCTAGAATAGTTCAAGTAGATAATGGTCATTTCAATGATGTATTATGTGCTCCAAGTCTTTCTTGTAACCTTCTATCAGTATATCAAATCACTCATTCAGGTGAAGGTAAAACCGTAGAGTTTTCACCTCACCAAGTTGTAATCAAGGATCTAAAAGATCCTAAGCATGTTCTTGCAACTAGAATTGTTGATGATATTACCAGGTTGTACAAGTTTGACAACTTTGGGTCATCATCGTTTTCATCAGTTTTTGTTGCTCATAGCGATGACTTGAGCAAACTTTGGCATGAGAGTTTTGGTCATCTAAACTATCGCTCATTGCAACAACTATGTAATCAACATATGGTGATTAGTCTTCCTCCTGTTTCATGCAGAGATGGTGTTTGTGTCGGTTGTGTTCTCGACAAACATTATTGGGAAAGTTTTGACAAACTTGCCTCTTGGCACGCCTCAGGCCCTTTGCAGCTTATTCACAGTGATTTGTGTGGTCCACTTTCTTCTCCTTCTTTTTCTGGGTGCAAGTATTTCTTAACTTTCATTGATGACTTTTCTAGATGTACTTGGGTTTACTTCTTAAAACTCAAGGGTGAAGTTTTTGACAAGTTTTTGGCCTACAAAGCCCTTGTAGAAAAGCAATTTGGATATCAAATTCAAAAGTTAAGAACAAATAATGGAGACGAATATGTGAACAATAATTTTACAAGTTATTGCACTACACATGGCATCCAAATGCAACACACTGTTCCATATACACCACAACAAAATAGTGTTTCTAAGAGAAAGAACCATGCATTAAAAGAAATGGCTAATTGTATGATCCAATCTAACGGACTAAGTCTAAAGTATTGGGTGGAAGCAATCAATTGTGCAAATTACATAGTAAATCACACTCCCACAAAGGCTCTTACAAATATAACACCGAAAGAAGCTTGGACTAAAATTAAACTAGATGTAAGTCACTTCCATGTATTTGGTAGTATAGCATGGGCTCCCATTCTTGATGAGAAAAGGAAAGCATTGTAGCCTAAAAGTGAGAAGTGTATATTTGTTGGTTATTCTTAAGATGTCAAAGGTTATAGACTTCTTCAACCACATTGTAATGAAATTATTATTAGAAGAGATGCTAAATTTGATGAAAATCTCTTGGCCTGCGAGCCTAATTCGACGATTGTGCCTTCTTAGGCCTACGATCCATCTTCGGCGTTTGTGCCTTCTTCTGTTACTATTATGGTTTCTTCTTTAGATGATGACAGTGAGGATGAAAATCCACCTTCGCCTGCTAACCTTCCTCCAGATGATTCCTTTGAACCTGAACCAGCACCATCTCTATCACTTCCTAGATGGGTTTCTTCAACACAAGAAGCATCCGGTGATCTTGTCGGTGATCCTTTAGATCAACATCAGACGCGTTCACAGTTCCAGTGAGCCTCTTCTCTTTTGGCTCAAGTTTTAGAGACTCATGATCCAAAGACATTTGCAAAAGCTTCGGGTCATCCAGATTAGGATACAATAATGAATGAAGAGTATCGTTCTTTAATGGAAAATGATACTTGGGATGTTGTACCTCTTCCAAAAGGAAGAAAATTTGTTAGATGTAAATGGGTCTACAGAACTAAGTATGCATCAGATGGAAGTGTTTAAAGACACAAGGCTTGGTTAGTTTCCAAAGGATTTTCCCAAGTTGAAAGAATTAACTATAATGAAACCTTTTCCCATGTAGCCAAAATGAATTCCATCCGCCTTGTTCTTGCCCTTGCTGCCTCACATAAATGGGAGGTCCATCAGATGGATGTTAAATCTGCCTTCTTGCATAGAGATTTGCAAGAAGAAATCTACATGGAACAACCTCCTGGCTATGTCCAGAATGACTCTAGCCTTGTTTGTCTCCTTAAGAAATCTCTTTATGGTCTTAAGCAAGCTCCCTAAGCTTGGTAAGCCAAAATGGACAACTTTCTTATTGACACTGGATTTTTTAGATGCCAGTCTTATCCTAATGTCTATACTAAGAAATTAGGAAGCCATTTAATAATCCTTGTCCTCTATGTTGATGACCTTATCCTTACTAGTAGTGACTAAAAAAATTTAAACCATGTGAAAACTAGCCTTAAGAAGAAATTTGAAATGACAGACTTAGGTTTTTTTCACTATTTTCTTGGCCTCCAAGTTTTGCAAACCAATGAAGGAATTTTTATTTCCCAATCTAAGTATGCATGTGACCTTCTTCGTCAATTTCACATGGACAATTTTAAACCAGCCCCTTCTCCCTTCCAGTTTGGAGTCAAGCTTACTGCCACCTGTACTTCTCCTGAAGTTGATGCCACCCTGTATCGTCAATTAGTTGGTGGCCTCTTATACTTGACTCATACCCATCCTGATCTTTCCTTTGTTGTTGGTCTTGTTTCCCGGTATATGAAAACACCCCATGAAATCCATTGGAAAGAAGCTAAAAGGATACTTTTCTATGTTCATGGTACAATTTAGTTTGGGATACATTACAGTTTAGAGGGGAATCCTTTATTGGTTGGTTTCACTAATTCATAGGGGGTCGGTGAACCTTATGATCAGAAGTCTACTACAAGTTATCTTTTCAGCCTTGGTTCAATACCTGTCACTTGGGCCTATAAGAAACAACAGGCTATTGCACTTTTTTCAGAAGAAGCATAGTACCGAGCAACGGTAAATGCAATTCAGGAAGCCTTGTGGCTTCGACAGATCCTTTTAGATTTTGGATTCCAGCAGTAGCATCTAACCAACCTTTGGTGAGACAATCAAAGTGCCATGAAGCTCGCCAAAGACCCAGTTCAAAATCAATGCAGCAAGCACATCGAGCTACACATGCACTTCATCAGAAAGCTCATTCATGATCAAGTTAATGAAGTGCTCTTTTCCATACAGAAGATCAAGTTGCAGACATGTTCACAAAGTCTCTTATAGAAGTGAATTTTTCTAAACTTCGATCTATGTTAGGAGTTCAGGAAGTTGTCATTAAGGGGGGATAGGCTCTAATGCCTCCTTCCTTCTCTTATTATGTCACTATTGTAAATCCTGCAATACTATCCCAAGTTGTTATTAAGGGGGGATGTTAGGTGTCACTTTGCATTGATTTTGCAACATTTGGAAAGATTGCACTTCATTGAAATTGTAGCAATTGCATTGTGAAAATTTCATTTAGAAGCATACCATCTCTTTGAAATTCAAGACTAGTACTTAGCAGTGTTTTTATATTTGCTTCTTTTTATATGTCAAGTTGTAATACCATCAGTTTCACAATCACACCTCTTGAGTATGTAGAAGCCATTAAAATTAACACCAAATAATTTAAAATTGATTAGAAACAATTTTATTTTTCAAGGTACACAAACAAGTATAGGACCTAGGGCCTTGGAATAGGATTTTGTGAGTAAACTTCTCCAAGGATATAAAACTGAATGTATGTGTTTGACCAAGGAGTGGTGAAACCCAATGTATAATTGGTGTCCTTAGGAGGCTCCACTCACACCAGAGGTAAGCACTAGGTCACACGAAGTTGGTTGCAGATATAGCCCTCTAATACCTTCCTAGCGTTAGAGATATTTCTGGGGTTCTATTCATATCTAGGGGTATTTTTATTACCTTTACCTCCATGAGAGGTGGTGATTTTGAGATTTCAGGCTTTTCTACCCTTCCCGTATGGTGGATCGGACTTGCAACTTCTCGCCTGAGCATTGGTTATATCGTGGTGAATTTAGTTGATTGGCATATGTAGCCACATAGGTTGCATGTAGGGGTTATTATGCAGGTACCATGAGTCAGTTAGGGATCAGACAACACACAACCTTTATGGAGGATTACCTCTCCGAGGGGATCTAACCGACTGCGTTGTTAAACCTATGAGGGTCCTTAGAACTAATTCGGATACCTCCACTCTATTGTTGTGGAGCCTTAGGCCTCTCTTGGGTGAGCCATACCTACTTTAGTTCGGGAGGCCCCTTTCAACCATTATATTATGTTTGTGTGCATTGTCTTTTTACTTTATTTTGGTGTGCTCTCTGATTATTAGTTGGCCTTAGGATTTTGTATTGTATCTCAAGTTTTGAGCCATCATGAAGCAAAAGCAGCCTCCTTTCCAGTCTCTTCATCTTTTGAAATTACCACCACGTCTTGATCCTTTACCGAAGTTGCCTCCCAAAAGGCATAGAGTTAATAAGCGTGGTACATATATCTACACTTCCCAAGCTTGTGATCATCCTACCATGAGTACTGAGTCAGATACGAACATCTCAGGAAGCCCTTTGACTCCCATATCCTCGGTTATTGGTGAGATCCCCTCGACTCCCTTATCATTGGTGATGTCGGAGGCTCCCTCATCTAGTGCTAACCAACCCATGAGCTCTTCTCAGCCTGTGGGGACGAATCCTTTTGTATTTCCATATGGTATGTCGCATCATGATTCTCACTCAATACCTTCAGCCTCTAATCCTTTCTCTTTTGGTATGCCCGACATGGCAGCACACTTATCATCCTCCATTTCAATAGCCAACACAAATTCTAGTTTTGGGTCTAGGGGCATGACACCTCCTTTTGTTCCTTTCTCGTTTGGTGGAAGTCATATTCCCCAAGTAGTTCCTACGGTTGGAGGTTGGAATCCTCCTTCCTCCAGGCCTAATACTAGCTTTGGTGCTCTGGGATGGAGTGCTCCAATGGGCGGTCAATTTAATTCCTATATTTCGTCTATCATTCCCTCTTCTTCCACATCGATTCTGATGAATTATTTTATTATGGTGACTCCCCCTCTGTCCTCTGGTGTTCCATCCAGAGGGAGTCAATTTCACGGTATGGGAAAACCTCAGCACAAAACTCCTTCATATAGGGGCAATGTATATAATCCTTATCATGCTTCTTCTGCAGATATAGTTCCCTTACAACCCTTCCTGAGTCAGTTAGGAGGAGGATACTACCCTACCGAATAGGGCCATGGTGTATACCAAAACCCTATATGGTCTGTAATCCCTCAACAACAATATTTCTTGGGAGCATGGGCTCAGACACTGCAGCCCCATCTCCCTTTTATGGCCACGCTAAATCTGTCAGACATGTCAAAGTTAATGAATGACCCTATGCCTCATGATTCATCATGGCCCCCCGTCCCCACTAAGTTTCCTTTGGACATTCCAAAATTCTAAGGCAAGACTAGTGAGGACCCAGGTGACCATGTGAATACTTCTCACCTATGGTGCTCATCTAACTCCCTTAATGACGACTCTATTTGTTTCAGGATATTTCAATGCACCCTCACAGGGGTCACTGTGAAGTGGTACATTGAGCTACCCGAGGGAACTTATGGAACTTTCAACCAGATGATGTTGGTTTTTCTCAACCACTTCTAGTTACAAGTTTGTTACGATGTCGGCCTAGAACTCTTGTCGAATTTTCGGCAACATAAAGCCACCCATATCTCTGATCATATCCAAGAGTGGAATAGATGGAAGAGGTTGATTAAGGTCTACATTCCTCCAACATTTATGTTGGAATGGTTCCTCAAGTCTTTGTTGCCTTATATTTCAAAGGATGTTTATACATCCAGAGTAACCTCTGAGGAAGAATCCATATTCAAATCCCAGCAATTGGACCTCATATATGCTCAATGTGGGATTCTTTATGAAATTATCCCTAGTGCACCACGATCGAACTATGATCCTATACAAAATCTTGGACCTCATGCTGATGGCATCGTAGGTTTTGCAAGTTCCAAGACTATGGATCTGGTGATGAACTAGTTGAAAGATTTGTCTCTAATCCATCCTGTAGTAGGACAAGCTTCAACTTTGTCCTCCACCACCACCCAGTCGGAAGATGTATGTTTTGTTCAGTTGTCATCAAAACCAATTGGTAGCCAGCAACCCGAAGGAAAAAGAAGGAAAGGACGAGGTAATAATCATAAGGGTGGGAAGAATAATAAAGCAAGGGACAACAATAATAACGATAATTTGAATAATAATATTGGTGAAGGAAAGAAAGAGAAGAGGAAGGTGAAGTTTCTGTGTAAAATTTGTAAATATGATCACCTTACTCACCTATGCCCCAAAATTGAGGAATCCTCGAGGCTCATTGCGCAGCAACAACCTGTTGTGCTGATCGACCCGTTTCTGCATAATCAAAATATGACCTCGGGGACCTCTAACACTGAAAATGCATCGAGTGGGAGTCAAAACCCATCGGCACATGAAGGTGTCCATATCTGCGTTAATATGGTCTAGTCTCAGATTGATGTATCCACTCGATCTTGCGATTATAGTTCTTCACAGACTATTTTAGGTCCAGAGCCTCCTCCTCCCTCAGAAACACCCTTGCAGATCGAAAAGTTGGAACCTCCACCTCATATTCTGAAAGGAGTACTTAAGAACTCTACCCACAATCCTAATGCTATATCCACCCAAAATTATTTGATCGTCGAATATTTGGGCCAAACCCCATGCACGATGACAAATTAGAAGGTGCTCAAGACGTGTCCCTCACAGAGGAACGCCTTACTATCTGTGTTAGGATCTCTAGACCTGAGTGGTTCAAATGTTATCAAGTTTGACATTACAGATGTGAAGTGTCACTTACCTTACCACATGGCATTTCAAATCCATGTGGAGTACACGAAAATTACCATTAAGCGTAATGTAGTTGATGAAGGTGCTTCGACATCCGTGATGTCTTTATCTTGTTGGAAATCCATCGGCTCTCTTCCCCTGTCTCAATCCATGACCATGTTAACTGCATTCGATGGGTGTTATTTCTAGCCCCATGGTATCCTTCCCTCCTTCCCAGTCCATTTGGGTGAAAATACTATGGAGATCGAGGTCGAGGTGGTTGATGCACCCCTCAACTACAACCTTTTATTAGGGCGTAATTGTTCTTATTCCATGACAGCTATTGTGTCGTCTATTTTCTGCGTTTTATGCTTTCCTCATGAAGGGAAGATCATGATGATCGACCAATTGTCCTTCGTGCATCCTAGCCCTACCGCATCATTAGGGACTACAGTCCCTGCTATTGATAATTCTTAGTAGGAAAATGAGAATGTTGGTGTCGGGATGTATTCCTCCTTGATGGGTACTTTTGATTTCATGGCACCAGTTGCACATATTAATGCCATTTACAGTGAGTATTCATTGTCGATGAGGTTTGTTCCTTTCCGAACTTCATATTTCAACGAACCTTGGACCATACCTTCCTTGACTATGTCGTGTGA
This sequence comes from Picea engelmannii, assembly GCA_009831015.1. Lineage (NCBI taxonomy): Eukaryota > Viridiplantae > Streptophyta > Pinopsida > Pinales > Pinaceae > Picea > Picea engelmannii. Next base: position 628,165 of record ML787883.1, on the reverse strand, counting down.
AGGTAAGTCACACATTGGGATGGAAATTTTGTTGTCAGCAGTAGAATTTGCGTATCAGGATATTCTAAACACTATTGTTGACCTTGATCCTTCCTCCTTGGAAACAGACGAGGTGGATCCAGTTTTGGAGCCCATATAGGATGCTCAATCGTCTTGTTCATGTGATTTTCTTGAAGATACTTTAACTTTGGATGAAGCCATGTTAGAGGCCATGTTTGGTCTTGATAGGCCTTGGGACGATATGCATCATCGATCCTATTTTCTCCCGGACATTGTTAGGATTGAACAGGATGACTTTAGATCTACCTTGAGTGAGATGGTCAGTCACATTGTGGTTTCATTAGATATGCATGGTATTGATTCCAAGGGAAACATGGCGAATATTTCTCCTACCATCAAGATCGACATATCTCGTAGCCCTGGTAAAATTTAGAACATATATATCGGTGTGGATTGTTCACCTGAAGAAATTCAGATCTACACCAATCTCTTCAAATAATTATGAGATGTATTTTCTTGGTTGTATGAAGAGATGTCAGGGATCGACCCCATTATTTTCAAGCATGAGATTAAAACTTATATGAATGTTAAACCCGTTCAACAACGTCTTAGAGATGTTAATACTAGGAAGGCCCCTGCTATTAAGGCAGAAGTAGAAAAGCTACTCAATGGTGGCTTCAACTACCTGATTCCCTTGACCAAATGGGTATCCAACCCCGTTCCCGTAGATAAAAAGCAAGGAATTTTCCGCGTATGTATGTATTTTAGAGATATGAACAAAGCATGTCCTAAAGATAACTTCCCTACTCCTTTCATTGACCATATTCTTGACGAGTGTACAAAAAGGAAAGTCTTTTCCTTTATGGATGGATTTTCAGGATATAATCAAATTCATATCAAACCTGAGGATCAACACAAGACAACATTTATTTTCCCTTGGGGTACCTTTGCATACTAGAAAATTCCTTTTGGTATTAAAAATGTCGGAGCAACCTTCCAATGTGCCATGACCTTTGCATTTCACGATCTTAAACATATCGTCGAAACTTATCTAGATGATCTCGCTACTCACTCTCACAAGAAGGTAGATCACTCAACTCACCTTCAATTCGTATTTGAGAGATGTTGTTATTATCGCATTCAGTTGAACCCTCACAAGTTCATATTATGTGTTAGGTCTAGCCCTCTTTTAGGATTCATAGTGTCTGAGCATGGTATCATGGTAGATCCTATTAAGGTTGACGCAATACTTCAATTTCCTCCCCCATGCAACATTAGGCAACCGCAAGGTTTACAGGGGAAGGCTAACTTCCAACATCATTTCATAGTGAACTATGCCAATATAAATAAAGGTTTCATGCATCTTTTGAAGGACACTTTTTTCATATGGGATGATTGAGCCCAGGAATCCTTCGATGCTCTTAAGAAATCCTTGGTATCAGCACCTCTGTTGAAGCCCCCAGACTATAATAGATACTTTTTGATTTATATTGCTGCGTTCAAAGGGACGGTTGGTACGGTACTTGTTTAGGAGGACGATGATCTCCATGAGCAATTTTTCTATTACCTTAGTCGAAATCTAGTTGGTCGTGAACTCAAATACTCTCACATAGAGACGTTGGCCTTGGCCGTCGTGCATGCGGTTTAGAGATTACGACATTATATCTTACTCTACAAAACTATTGTGGTTACAGATATCAATCCATTTCAATACGTACTTACCAAGCATATCATAGGGGGGAAATACAATAAGTGGATTGTTAATTTGCAAGAATTTGATCTCGATTTTCCTTCGGTGAAATCCAAGAAATCACTAATTTTTGCCAAATTGATGTCGGACTTCCCTAGACTGGATGAGGACATTTTTCATGATGATTCATTTTTGGATGAACACATCTTCCTTATCTTTTCTTTGGACCCCTAGTATGGAGACATTTTTATTTACCTTCAAACCTTGAAGCTACCCCAACATCTGTCAAGGGACGATCGACGATGTATACGTCATCAGGCTAAGAACTACCTTATTATCAACGACACTTTGTATCATTGAGGGTTGGATAATATTTTACATCATTGTTTGAATCACGGGGAAGTTGTAGTTGTTCTCAATGACTGTCACAGTGGGGCGTGTGGTGATCATTTATCCGGGCTTGCGACAACCCAAAAGATATTGCGAGCTAGTTATTTGTTTTCGTTAATTTTTAAAGATTGCGTTGAATCCATCAAGAAGTGTCACCCTTTCCAGGTGTTTGCTAGGAAAATGCGCTCGCACCTAGACCCTCTTCACCCAATAGTCACCGTCGGTCCCTTCATTGAGTGGGGGGTGGATTTCATGGATTGCAACCTAGCTTCAACTAGGGGGCACCATCATATTATTGGGGTCGTGGATTATTTTACTAAATGGGCAGAGGCCATGCCTACCGTTAAATATGGTGGTAATATTGCATCTTTTTTCATGTTCAATCAGATTATAGCCCAGTTCAGAATCCCAAAAGATATTGTCACTAATCATGGAACTCACTTCCAGAATGATATGATGTCAGAGTTAGAATCAAAACTAGGGCTTACACACAGTCATTCTTCAACTTATTATCCCCATGAAAATGCACAGATAGAGACTATGAATAAATCTCTCAAGACAATTTTGTAGAAGACGGTTAGCCAGAGTAAATCTAACTGGCATGTGATACTTTACCCTTCACTTTGGGCATACCGAACTACGGTAATGACTTCCACTGGTTTCTCCCCTTTTTAGTTAGTACATGGTGTGGAGTTGATTCTTCCTATTGAATGCGCAATCCCTTCTCTTAAACTGGCAATTGATCTCCTACCTCACACATATGATATTGAAAAACACCTAGAGCACCTTGAAGAGCAACATCGAGATGCCTCTACAACTATCAAAGTGAATAAATGACATATTAAGGTTCAATATGATAAGTTTGTCTATCCTGGGTAGTACACTAAGGGTGACTTGATTCTCCTTTATGACCAAGCCAGAGAACCATTGGGGGAAGGTAAGTTAAATACCATGTGGCACGGTCCTTATATCGTGCGACGTGTCTTAGAGAAAGAATCCTATGAATTAGAGGATTATGAGGGGAATATGTTGGACGAGCCCCGAAATGGGCTCTACCTTAAAAGGTATTACGCTTGAGCCTGCAAGCTCGGGCATCACCTCTATATATTAGTGTATTTTAGTGTATATACTTCTTTATATTTTCTTTTCCTCATCAGCCTACTTATTGAGTTTTCCCTTGGTTGGAAGATGTCAAAAAAATCTTCGGTCTACTTAGGATTCACGAACAGTGACATTCGTCATATGTGGAACATGGCTTCTGTCGCTTGGGTTATCTATTCACCTGAAGGACAATTGGTGTCTTTGGGTGGCATTTATCTGGAGCCATCAACGAATAATGTGGTTGAGTATATTGTTGTTATAGATCTATTACATGACACCATTTCACATGGCGTTCGATCTTTAGAATTTCTCTTGGAATCTCGGTTAGTTGTATTTCATTTGAACGATAGTTACCATGTGAGAGATCCTACTCTACTCCGATGATTCCTATAGGTACAACTTTTGGAACAATATTTTAATTTTCTTACTTATAATCACATCCCTAGAATTTCTACTCAAGTATCTGATGCATATGCTAATTATATTTTAGATTGGAATTTATCACATAACTAAGTAAAGAAAACACATTCATACATTTACACACTGTAACATATATAACTAAATCCGAAGACTGAAAATTTTTGTATTTCATCCTTTCAAAAAAATATGGTGTCATAGTACAAAATGGGGCTCACACCTCAAAATACATATATGGACGGTATATAGCATAATCATGGAATCTATGCCTATGGTGTCGGATGTGTATCATGATAGCACAATATGGCATTTACAATACATCAGAAGAGTTGCACCCATGCACGGGGTACACCCACCACCTGTCGCTGCATTGCCTCTAGCAGATCCTCCACTTGAACCATAGGAATCTTGTGCATTAATCAAGAAAAGTTCCCCTATACATTTTGTAGCACTCTCTCCGCCTCCTTGCCTACTATCTCATCTCCTCTGCCCCTTCATTGATGTCATGGGAATCCCTCTAGTCATTGCAGACCTATGTCTATGTAACAAAGCAATTGTTAATACTTGATACCATACAAAAAAAATTGCATTTTATTTTGCCTTTATCAAAATTGAAAAACACAAAAAAATGAAATATATAAAATAAAAAAACATTTCTTACCAATGTCCCCCATAGGTGGATCCTATTGGCAATGGCATGTTAGGGTCCACTATGTAGTCAATCCCTCCGTAAGGATAGTCGTCAATGGCTATGACCTGTCAGTGCCACCAGAAAAATAACTCATCATTGTAGGGGGTTGGCACCCTACCACCTCCTAGCCACCTCATAATGTCAATACACCGTGACATGGCTAGATCACATAGTGCATGTGGAGTAATCTCTACTCTAGGGCTCAAAATTGGAACCCTCTCGAAGAAAAAACTACAAGGTATAGATGCAAATCCAAAATTCTTCATTTGCCCTTGTTTGCAATCCATCAATTGGCTCTTCATGTTGGCCAGTAGTGAGGCACACCAGTCATAAACAGTGGGTCTCAAACACTCCACCGCATAGAAAATGAGTGGCCTTGATTCCTGGTGCAATGAGGCTGACCCTAATATCCATTTAATTACAAGTATGATGATATTTACACTCACGTTCTCGATCGTCCTGATAGAGAGTTGGCTTCCTACATTATCTGTGCTTGTAACACAGTGGGTGGCAATGTACTCCTCCATAATCATATGACCTCCAACCCCTCGGGCCTTGATATTCACCACCTTTACCCGGTGAGACAATCATGTGATAAAGTATATTTTGTCCACTTCAATCCTTAATGGTTTCCCATCGAGATCGAAGGACTCTATCTCTGGATCCCAATAGTTTACCATTAACTAGTATAATCTCACCTGAGCCCTCATTCCTTTGAGAGCCCAAAATTTATAAATTCCACATTGTTTCAAAGCTTGTTGGGCCCTTGCATCTCTTTCTATTGTTGTATCTACCTCCTCATGCTCCCTTTCCCTCCATTCAACGACCATCCTTGAAAGGAAAGAGTCATTTTTTGAGTTAATATCTTTAAAAAACTTGTTTCTAGACTTGTACACGGGCTATCCTTATGACAGTCATGTATAGGGCCTCATATACACGTGCAGGCTTCTCTTTTTCTATGTATATGGGGTCATATATGCGACTCGATGATTTTTCACCCGAGTATGCCCTCGTTTCTATCTAACAGCCCTTAATACTCAAAAAATGGCCACTAAAACTGGAATTTAAGCCATTGAAATTGAAGAGAATGGAGTAGGAACTTACTTGGTCCAGACGGTTTCCAATTTCATTGACTGTAGCTCCCATAATTGTCACTTGAATATCATGGGAAAAATGGCCTAAATGCACTATGTGGGTGAAAAAACTCAAATCATATGGTAAAAGGTCTTATTTTTACTATTAGTACAAATATTTTACCCACTTTCTATAATTATTTGTTATTTTTAACCTCATGGACTAATTGCGCAGTGGAAAGGCTTGGGTTTAGTGGTTTTGTCCAGGTTTTTTTTACATATTTCCAAAGTCATGTTGACCGTTCGTGCCTCTAGCAGGTATATTCTTTCACTGACATATAATATAGGTTTTCACTCTGCTTTGCATTCTTGCATCATCTTATGACCATGGCATATATACCCTAGGTACAAACCCATTTCTTAGCGACACAGAACCTTCTCACTACTACTAGAAGTGTCGTTATTAAATGGTAGAGACTTACTAAACATGAGTACCCTAGTTAGATCCTTTTTGTCATTTGGTGCCCATGCAAAATTTATTCCATAGGATCGAGAGATCCTTATAGTCCCAATATGACTTTGCGTTCGAACCCCATTTTATTACTCACGAGAATTCTGGCTATTACCTATGGGACTCCCCCCGAGTCTTGGTTAGGCTCTTTTCCAACTCCCAAAAAAACCAAAAAACATTTCCGAGTGAACTTGTCTCTTTCACACTCGTTAAATGGTTTTTAAAGGGAATCTATTTGGTATAAGTTTAACCTTTTTATGGACCAAGTAGACTACTTATGAAAAAGGAATACTCTAGTCACTATTGGCTAGAAGAGTTCTCCCATGTATTATTTTATACTTTTCCGGGCCTGGGAGACTAAATCTACGAAAAATGACATTTTTGAGTTAAGTTGAAATTGTATCCCATCATCCTACTTGCATTGTTGGGCCTATTGTCGGCTCTCGCTTTCTTGCTATAATCCTCCTGCCTCAACAATTCTCATCCCTAGCCAAGAAGTGCCTTTTATATATCCTTTGCAACTTGACACTTTGTACCCATAGAGGAAACATCCCCTCGAGTTTCCATGCCCCGCATGCACTTCCTTGCATTGAGCATAGGTATGTTCCACTACTTGCAACTAGTTTCTTACTCATGACACTCATTTCCTCTCTTGTATCATATAATTTCTTTGCTTATGAAAAAACAAAAAAAAATGGGCGAGAAAAGAATATTATCCTTTATCGGTAGTAGTCGTGCTGCCTTTGAATGAAGCACAAACCCTTGAGTCCATTTTCATCCAAGGTTTGGGTATAACATGACCTTAGGAAGCTAAGCTCGTTACTTAGAGTTTACTCCTCCGACTGGTTATTCTTCCAGTCCCTATGGAGAGTTTGTTGATGCCCTATGCATCGCAAACTTTTATCAATGATCAGTATCAAGTCTATGTTGTCTAAGTTATCCATATGTCTCATGATATTGTTCAAATGAAGTTTAAAACTTGTGTCGGACATTCCTCAGAAATCTTGACTTTGCATGTCGGCCATACCCTCAGTGTATCTTAGAATCACATGAAGTTTTTATCCTACCTTGCACCCTGGGCCTACTTTCATCATTGGTAGGTATCCTTGAACCTAGAAGATGACATCTCCTCATTGGTCGTTGGCTGGGGGGTTTCCCTTGTGTTTGACGGAAAGAAATATATTCACACATTGGGATTCGTGTAGTGCCTTGGATGCCATTATCCCTATTGGTGGTTTCCTCACCTTTGTCAACAGTTTTCCTTATTAGCTATTATTTAGAGGGTCTCTTTCGTGCACTACTTGCATATGGTACATGCAAGATATGCACATGGTCATTGGTTCGTGAACATCCTATTCATCCGAGCTCCTCCTAATTATCAAGTTATTGTTTTGTACCTCATGTTGAATGATGAGAGATACCTTAATGCTCTCCTTTTAGCGGGTCTCCTTCCATCGACTTTAGCTCATCTATTCTGGAAACGAGACCTAGAGTCCTATGAGTACCTAGAGGCTTGCAGTCATTAGTGGCAGGTTCTCCCACCATCGATAGTTGGGAATACATCAATGTCTCATGATCGATGGATTCTTCAAGTGTTCGACCTCAACGCCCTTATTCACACTTGTAGAATTTACTCTGTGACTTCACACCTAATTTCATTATTGGTGGGTTGTCTCACATTTGTTAATGATATACCTCAATGATCGGTAATCAAACAAAGTCTCATTGTGTCTGACCTCAACTCCTCTATTCACATGATGTAGACTTGCACCTTCAGAAGATAGTGTAGAAGACCTCCAGCTTACAGTAGTAGCATCCTATATATGTTGTTGTCTTTCATTGGACCAGTACCTATATGACTTCAGTGATGATGGAATCATATTGTATACATATATGATTTTGAGACTGGACTCCACATGTATATTATATACATATATCTTCATTTCCCTCTGTAGATTTGAATTCCCCTTTTTGTTCACTCCAAAGATAAAATACACATTTTTGTACATATACGCGCCATATCAGTTATACAACATGTGTATACACAGGTTGCTCCACTAAATCCTGTGTACATCGGTTTTGGTGCTCAAAAAAAATTATGTCGGGTTTCCATGCCATGTCATGATATCCATGATTCTTGACCTTCCATATACTGGAAACACTCTAACTCAGCCCTTTAGTTCCATTTGGAGGCTATAAATTGAGCCATATCCAAGCTTAAGAAAATAGAACATATTGAGAGAAAGGATACTCTAGAAATATTTCACTTCATATTGAGTCTTTATCCCTTTTTCCTTGAAAGTATGAACTTCTTGTGTTCAGCCCCCAAGCTCTTCCCATTTGGTGACGGAGAACCTCATTGACTCCTACATATGAGCTTCCATTTTGCGTAGGATTGAAGTGGTGGAGGCCCAGCTGGAGGGACTTAGTTTCTAGGTTCTGATATGTGTCCTTGCAGAAGTTTGTCATTTCTGTACTTATGTTGATTATTGTTGGTTATTCTTCCTTCTTTACCATCTAATTTATTGACCCAGGGTTCATGTCTTTTAGGTTTCCAACAAAATCCTTTAAAACTATCAGCCCTCCTGGTAAACCAGAAGGCAACATAGCACACTGAGGTGTTGTGTAGTCTCACTCGAGATAGCTTTAAATGGGTGGCTATAAGACTCAGGTGTTTATAGCCCAGGATTGAGTATGAGATATGAGATCAGTATTCAAAGCCATCTACTATAGTTTATAATTGCAACCTATTGTATTCGCGACTAGCAATACCTTCAAAAGTTTATCCCCTTAACAACACAACCATATTTCATAGAAATATAATAACTCATTCATTCATTAAGCACACCAATTAACTGTTGAAAGAAGATAAAGATATGCATGCATTCATCACATTACACAGATATTACCATGGTTCACCCCCTCCTAGGCTACATCCACAAATATTTGGCTCTTGTCTCTTTTATTACGGTAGTTATGCATCTACAGTGTCACGCGCTTACAATTCTCCTCAGATGGGTAAGATCTGTATGAGGCGAACTAGATCGCACCAGGATCCTTAGCCTGAGATCTAATCCTCAGATCTTCCTTCTCTCCTCTCCTCTATCTCAACATCTTACAAAATAGTACCTAACAACATTACAATTCACATCAACTCATACATATCTATGATGGAACAATAATGCAAAAACCCAACTTACCGACCAAACTAAACTCTCCACAATACCTCAGTATTGGTATTTATACATCTTTGGCTCTTCAGCCATTACACTATGTTACCAAAACCCTAACCCTACTGACATTAGGTCTTCCTCTCATACACGCGTGATGTTATTCCTTCCAATTGTCGCTTTCCTTGTGCACGCTTTCTTGCATGCATGCGTGTTGTGTTTCCTTCCAACTGTTACTTCAATTTCTGTACGCTTTCTTTCCCCACAATCATCCTTCTTTCCACTTTGTCCTGCTGCCAACAGGCCCCCAACACTGACATGTGGCTCGTCCAGAGCCACCTAATCCTTCTAAGCTTCCTCGATCTCCTTGGTGATCGTCTGGAACTTTTCCTTGAGTTCTATTTCTTGTGTCAATGTCTGCGCGGTCTTCTCCTTGATTGTGTCCACTACCTAGACTACAACTTCATCATTGATCAATCCTGCACATTCTACCTGGGTCTGTGCTATCTGTGTCTTGACTGCCTCTTCCTTTGCCAGTACTTTTTCTACCTGCTCTTGTAATGGCTCCATTTGATCCTGACGCTCATGTTTTTATGTTTGTGCAGTGATGAGTTATGCCTACAGCTTCTTCATCTCCTATGTCCCTTTGACTTGTTCTAGGATTGGTATAGTCTTTTGCTTCTGCTTGATCTCTTGGATCGTTGCATTGATCCTTTCCTCTTCTTTGTCCCACTGTTGGACCTGTGGATCCTCCTCCAACCTTGTCAAAAGCTATGTTGCTTTATCGAACAAGTCAGTTGTTTTGGTAACCTGCTGCTCTATCTCCTGCATCTGCGATGTTGCTTCCCGTTTACTTTTCTCCTTGACTTCTGGTGGAGTAGTTGGTGTGAGCTGCTCTCGGATATTCTCAATCTCCTTATGATATTGATCAATTGCCTTCACAATCCGATCAATATTTTCTGTTGTTGTGATTTCCTCACTCTGCGCAGTCTATGGAATATTCTCATAAGTTTTGACCACTTTCTTCTCTAATCCTTTTAGGGACTCCCTTTCCTCATCGGTCTCCAATTTAGCCTTCTCGTAGCCTATTTTCAATTTGTCTTGTTTCTTTATTGTCTGCTTCAATTCAGTTAAGTCTCTGTGTACGTGGGACTATACCTCATGGTTGACGGTCCCCTGTAACCTGTGTAATTCCCCTGATGGTATCCTTGTCAACACAAGTTGGATTTGGCTTAAGTCTTTCAAGGGTGTTTGCCCCACAATTTCATCCATGCACAGCATGCTGGGGTTGATATGGGGTCTGACTGTCAATCTTTCTTTTGCACTCTTCCTTATGTATGAGATGTTGATGGCTCTATGCCCATGCTACTTCTCGCTATCTGTACTTCCCCAAATTTCTTGAGGAACTGCCCCATTTCTGCCAACTCTTTTTGCAGTTTGTCCCTTTGATGTGCTGCATGGTCGAAGTCCTGTGTTAGAAAATCCTAGACCATTCTGGCGATCATTTCCCCATCATCCTCCATGATCGTATATTCTAGCAGTGCTCATTGTGCCTTTGACTTCTTGTGCATGGCTCCTACATGCGCGGCTAGTCTCTTATTTCCCCTCGGTTCCTATGTGTTGGGATTTGAGGCGGTCTCCTACGTTCCCTCAGCCTTTTTCTATTGTTCCTTGGTCAGTTGTGTATTCTCCTTCTTCCCCTTTTGGGTCCTTGTATTCTTTGACCCTTCATCTGTCTGTGTTGGCTTGCCCTGGCCCGTTCTTGGTCTCTTGGGTACTTGGATTTCCGGAGGCTACATTGCTCCCTGATCTGCCTCTTCCTCTGTTGTTCTTTCCGACACTTCTTGGTTAATGGCTGGGATCCTCCATTCATCGGGCCATTCACTGATGACCATGTTGATATCACCCTCTGTGATGCAGTAGCGTATCTGTAGCCACTTTTTATCCAGATCTTACCTTGCCTATATCCACATTGTTTATCGTGTGGCCTAGAAATTGGTGATGTCTGCATATCACGTGATAGCCGCTGGTGTTATTCTCCACATTCGGATGATGGATTCCTTCATTTCATGTAGGTATGCTTCAAATATGATCCCATTCTCCCTCTTATGCCTCGCATTCGACCTGACTTTCAGCAATAGATACCTCGCTCCAGCAGGGCTTGGTCTGGTACAAAAAACTACATACCCATGCTCTCGCCATCCCATGAAGGCTATTAAGGTAATCAACCATGAGTAGTGGAACTTTGTGCCTAGGTCCTGCACATCCTTGCAGTCCTCTAGGAACAATTTCAATAAGTATGGTTCCCAACTCATTGAGGTGCCTTATGCGCACTGGGATGCAACTGCAACGACTCCAGCTGGTACTTCCTCTCTACGAAATTTTCTTAGCAGCTTGCAGGATAAGATTTTCACACCTAATTGTGTGGATACATTATTGATCTATTTGATGATGATGCCTCTTGTCCCCATGGTGGTGCCATACTTCTTCTTCATTTCTTTTTCCAGCGCTTTCTCCTTGGTTTTGTCATCCAGAAACAACGCGGGATCCATACCCTGAATTGGTAACCCTCTTATTTGTGCAATAAGCTCAACAGTTATGGGGACGGGTTTTTCCAGCCATATGTCCCCTCCATGTGTGACTTCTAATAGTTGCTTGACGCATGTTGTTGCATACTGGCCTCTACCAAAATGTGGTAGGTTCAACAGACCTAAAAGTCTTGTTTTCTCCAGCCCAGTTGCCCACTGGTATGGCTGGTTAATTAGTTCTTCAACTCGAGTTGTGCCTATGGTCTGTATAAAGACCCTCTGTGCAAGTTCTAGGAACTTGGATTTGTCTACTACATCATGGTCTAAATATTTGAGCTTCCTGACATGGCCTAGTAGCTCTGGTCCTACCTGTACTCCATCTGGTATGCGGAATAGAAAAATTTATGTTGCGAGTTTCTTGCGGGGTGAACTCGGTATCTGTATCTTATCTTTCTACTGCGGTGGTTGGCTCAAAGTTCTAGCAGCTTCTGGTTGCTCCTCCGTAAGCCATTTTGGCCAAGCCGAGACATATTTAGTGGTCTCCCCTGTTGGGTTTCCTAAGATGGTCGTTTGAGACTCATCTGGCTCCACTGTTGTTTCCGGATTCTGCGTCATGGCCTCTTCTTCCGGCTATTGAATTTCTTCCAGAATTGGTGTAGGATTCACCGGTATGGTCTCTGGGGATGGGATTTCATAGATATCGATGATCTCCAGTGACTGTTGTTCACCTTCGTTCACCTGTCCTCGTGACCTAGTTTGAACACTAGTTCTTCGATTGATCTGGATCGCTTCTACTTGCTTGGGCAATGCCATGGTGGTGAATGTTAACTGTCTGTTGGACTCAGACGGTCTTGGTGATATATGTGCGCTCACTCTGTGTGATTTAGCCTCTGTCACTCTTTATCTAATCTATCTTTGTGAATAGAATATGGGCTCTCGCATCTGTGTGTTGTATGGATTTCCCATGAAGCTTGTCGAGGATGCTTCCTCGATTATGGGTTTAATGCACCTTGATTGTTCGTTCAATGCATCTCCTTCGGTTTCGTACTTACCATTACTCTTTCTTTGCCATCTCCAGTTGGCATGATTAATGTGATGTCCCATCGATCCTTGTCGTCCTTTAATTCCTCCTAGTCCTATCCTGTCATCCTGCTTTTTCCGACTTTCCTTTTCCCGCTTATTTCCCTTCGTATATAACCATTTTCCTTGTCCTTGCTGAATTCTTGTTTCTAAATTCGTGTGGCCTTTCTACCTCTAGCATACTGTACCCTCTTTGGTTTTGTTTCCTTTTTGTTCTCTTTTCGATTTTTATTTTTTTTTACTGAACGGTGGGTGGTCAACTGTCCTTATACATCTTCAGTCGAATCCCATTGATCATTCCTCTGAGTTCAGCGCTTGTTAAATATCTTAACTATACAGCTCCTTCGTCTATGACAGATTTTACTTCATATGGTCTTAACCAATGCATTCTAAGCTTTCTTGGGTGCTAAAACGATTTACTGTCATTCATCAAGACTAGATCTCCTTCCTTGAACGTTTTCTTCTTGATGTGTCTATCGTGCCAAGCTTTGTCTCTTGCTTTCTGCACTTGTTGATGGAATCCTGCCAAGATTCAGTCTTCCTCCATGGTCAATAATTTATTCAGTCTCTCCTGTATTGTGCCTCGTTCTCTCATTTGTGTGATAGCTACTACGCGCAAGTTGGGTACTAAAAACTCTAATGGCACTACTGCTTCTTGGCCATAAACCAATTTAAATGGTGTGTGCCCTGTTAACGTTTTGCATGTAGTCTTGTATGCCCATAATACTACTGGTACTTTGAGGCCCCATTCGTCTCTCTTGATGTTACAAATCTTTGTCAATGCGTTCTCCAGAATTTTGTTGAAGGCTTCCACTGTGCCATTTGCCTATGGATGATACGGTGTGCTCTTCCGGTGATGGACTTCAAACTCTTCAATCATCGCATGGATGGTGTTGTTTATGAAGTCCATGCCTTGGTCACTCATCAGATTTCTTGGGTACCCAAATCTAGTGATTACTTGTTCAAAACAAAAGTGTGTTGTTGTTTGTGTGCTGCAATCTTTTATTGGTGAAGCTTTCGCCCATCTTGTTAAATATTCTGTCACGGTGATGATGTACCTTGCCCTGTTCTTTTGAATGGTGGGTTAATTGGTCCCACAAAGTTTATTGCCCATTTTTCAAATGTCTGTAATGTTACTTGTGGTCATAGTGGCATCTCATCTCTTATGTTGGGTTTCCCTACCCTTTGACAGACATCGCATTTTTGACCGTACTCCTTCGAGTCACTGTCAATTGCTGGCCACCATAGTTCTGTGTGCAATACCTTCTACATGGTAAATTTGTCTGCATAGTGTCCTCCTGCTATTCTCTCGTGGGATTTTGCTAAAACTCTTGGTCTTTCATGCTTTAACACATATCTTCACAAAATGTTATCTGCTCCCATTTTGTATAGGTGTCCTACAATTAGTTGATAATCGATAGTGCGAACTACTAGTTTCTTCTGCGCGATGTTATATTCTTCCGGCGCAGTACCTGTACTCAAGTACTGAATGATATCTGCGAATTATTCATCAGCAATCTGTACTAAGAATAATTGTGCATCCAAAAAGTTGTCTTCTAAATTTGTAGGTTATTCTCCATTTGTGACCCTCGATAGGTGGTCAGGTCCTGCATTCAATTTTCCTGGTTTAACTATTACTTCAAAGTTGAATTCTTGAAATAGCAGTAACCATAGACAGATTCTCGCCCCCAACATTGGCTTGTTGACTAGGTATTTCAGGGTTGAGTGATCTGTGAACATCTTAAAGTGTTTTCCCAATAAGTAATGCCTGAACTTATGCAGTGCATAGACCATGGCTAGGTCTTCTCTTTCTGTCATGTTATAGTTCTGTTATGGTTCTGATAATTTTATCTTGCAAATGTTATCAAGTGATCCAAGTCTCCCGCTTCTAGATGCGCCAAGATAGCTCTAATTTCTATCACTGATGCATCTACATGCACATGGAATGTCTTTTCCCAGTCTGGAAATACTAATATAGGTGCGGTAACCATATTTTCCTTTAATGTATCCAGACCATGTTGACACTCGTCATTCCACTGAAACTTTGTATCCTTCCTTAACAAATTTTCCATTGGTGTTGCGATCTGCGCATATCCTTTGATTAATTTCCTGTAATATCATGTGTGTTCTAACGTTGCTCTTAGATGACGGACTGTTTTTGGTGCTGGAAAGTTAACAATGACTGCAATCTTTGCCATATCTACTAATAAACCTTGTTTGCATACTATGTGGCCCAATAGTATCCCAAACAGTGTTCCAAATATGCATTTCTTGATGTTCAGGGATATCTGGCACTGTCTGCATCTTTCTAACATCAGTCGTAAAACTTCCACATGGTTTTTCAATAGACTATAGACCATCCAATCATCCAGGTATACTTAAAGAAATTGATGGATGAATTCCTTAAATGTTGTGATGACCACTCTGGAGAATATTGCGGGTGCATTCTTCAGTCCAAACGGCATGACTATGTACTGATAAGATCCCCATTTTGTCACAAACGTGGTCTTGTATCTTTCCTCCTGTGCTATCTTAATCTGATGGTAGCTTGAGAATCCATCAGTGAATGAGTAAGCTTCATGTCCTCCCACATTCTCTAACACTTCATCCATGAGTAGTGTAGGGAATGGGTCATGAAGGCATGCATCGTTCAACTTCCTCAAGTCGATGCATATCCTGATCCCTCCTTGTTTCTTGTCCTGTACTACCATTTGACTTATCCACTCTGACTCCTCAACTGGTTCTATGATGTCAGCTTCGAGCATCCTCTCGATCTTAGCTTTGACTTTTTGTTTGTATATTGGGTTCAATCTGTAGGGTCGTTGTCTAATAGGTTTCGTGTTAGGTCTGAGTGGTATCTTCATTTCTCCTAGTTCTCTGGCTATACCCTTCATCTCTGTAAATGTTGTGGGAAAGAGGTCATTGTATTTGCGCAACAACTCTGTGATGCTTTCTATTATTTGTTCATCCTAGTAATCTCCAATGTTGGCCATTTTGGGTTGCTCAGCTGTCCCGATGTTAAGTTTATTTACCTTGATCGATGCGGAAATGACTTCTGATTTTATGGGTGGTCCTTCCACATCTCTTTCGAATTCTACTTATTTGATGTGAATATCGCGTGGATCATCTTCATCTGGTGCTTCCTCCTGTACTTGGTAGCATGACAGCAATTCCCTACTGTATGTGTGTTCCGTTTTTTTTCTTCTGTGATAAGTTATATTTCTGGTTCTTTGATGAATATGACTCCCCTGATCCATTTAAGGGCTGCATCTATGTTGGGGTTCTCATGCTTGACTGAGAAAGTGACTGTAAAATTATGTTGCAATGTCGTCCAGGCCGTAGTTCCCTTGTGCAATTCCTGGTCCGTATACCAATTCGTTGGTATGCCCTCTAGAGTATGTATGAAGTGATGAGGCCACTCCTCTGGTGGTGTCATTTTCCACAATGTTCTGCACTTCTCCAAGTGTTCTGTTGGTGCCTCTTATCCTTCATATTTCTGTTGTTTGTTGTTTTTTTGTTCTGCGTCAAACCTTATGCGCAGTAATCGCTTACACTGATACCAGTCTATGATTGTGTCTTTGTGTGCACCCCACCATATTGCGGGTGTGGCCTTGAGTGCTAGGTCCAGTGCTAATAGTCTCTAGTTCTCTAACACTACGTCTTCGTATTGTGTCAAGAATGTTTCAACATCGTTAAGTCCATGGAAACTGGGTGGTTCTCTGATTTTTTTGCCTACCCATCTTACTGCATGATCTATTCATGCACATCTTCTCATGGCTACGTCATGTAGCCTCTACTGATAGTTCTCGAACCCAGTGTCTGAGTCTGTTGCACATGAAGTAATGCTCCGCCAACTGAGTACCCCATATGCAGCTGGGTTTATGTAATCCTCATCATGCACAGTTGTTCTGTACAATTGGTCGATTTCCTCTAAGTCTAGAAAAGTAGGTTCTACAAACCTCTCCCCTTCTAATGGGTCTAATGGTGTGATGACCCTATATTCTCTAGACTCAAATGTCACTTTCCTAGTTTTCAAATTGATTATGGCATTTTCAAATGCCCAATCCAAACCAAGCAATGTCGGGTAAGATGTTGTGCTATCCACTATTTCAATGACTTCAAAGTCTTCTTTAGTGCACACTCCATCAAGATCTATTATCACTCCTTTCAGTCTACCTATTGGTAGGACTCTGTGCTAATTTGCTAGTTTCAATTGAACAGGTGAGTATCCTAATGTTGGCTCTCCCATGCATTTCCATGTCTTCTTTGGTAATACATTCACTTTGGATCCTAGATCCAGTATAATGTCTCCCATATTGAAATCCCCAATGTTATCATTCATTCTAAATTCCCTACTTGTTCTTCTTCTTATGTGTAGGTGATTAACTATTTTTGGTTCTAGATTTTCTTCCATCTCATTGCTACATTTCTCTAGGATGTTTTGCAATATCATCACAGATGAGGGATCACTTAATAATTTTACACATGATTGAAAAAATCCTTTGATTGCACTTACTTGTCCCATGGGTTGCATCTCGTTGGTATGATCCAATGATGGCGGCATCTCGTATTCTGGTGCTTCCTTGTTTTGTCGCACAGTTGAAGTCGACTGTAAGGTAGCTAGAGAGGTAGTGGGGGGGACCAGAGGGCCCATAGTGATAATAGTAAAGGCCATTCAATGTAAGGTGGACTAGGTCCACTATATTATTAAATAAGGCCCACTATGGTAGTTAGATATAATAAATGGGTAGTTATATATAATAAATGTAAGAGGACTTCTTAGAAGGTTCTACTTCTAGAAGATTCCTCCTCTAGAATGTTCTTAGGTGATGGTAGCACTATATAAAGGGGTTCAAGCAATGTAAGAGGACATGAAGATAAATATTGTATTTGGAGCGGTAGCCCAATAGGAGGATGCCCCCTCAAAGAGACAAGTGAACAGGAGAGGATCCTTTCCATAATAGGATCCTTTGTACGATGTTGTCCTACCTTAAGGGTTTGATAGTAATAGAGAAGATTTTATATTTGTTGTGGTGTTTTTGTATTCAGGTATTTGGTTCTTAACAAGTGGTATCATATCACTTTCCTTGGCAAACATTGTGGGCAATTATTTTTTATTTTTGCAGATTTTTTTTTCGGAGAAGAAAAAAGAGGGCCGCGACATTCCAGAAATTTTTGGTATATTTCTGTGAAAAATTTGCAGAAAAAGGTTGTATATCTGATTTCCTCTCATCAAAAAACCCAATTTGAAAAAAAAAAACGTCTGAAATGAAGTCCAGGAAGTCAAGATATTGAAGTTTTAAAATATGCAATTTTTCAGGGTTTTTTCCACAGACGGCTGTGCAATTTTTTTTATTTTTTTTTAAAGGTATGTAGAAGGTATAGGCCGAATTTTCCCAAACAAATTATATATCTGAGTTCCTCTCATAATTTCACCCAATCTCAAAAAAAACATCAGCCGAAACGGAGTCCGGAAAGTGAAGTTATGAGCATTTTATATTCAACAGTTTTTCGGGGTTTTTCCGGAAAACGCCGCGATTTTCTGCAGTAAGTTATTGTTCTATTTTTGGGGTTTTTTCATGACGGTTGCGGAACCGAAGAGTTCACGGGGTGCTCAGATGGCTATTTTCTCTCAAACCCTCAAAGAAAATTCTTGAAGAATTCAAATCCCAATTGTATGACACATTGAATGACAAATTGGATGCGTTTGTAGATGGTCTCACAAACGACCTCAATGATAGTTTTCGTAGTATTCAAGATTCATTGGATAACATGCAGGAGAGATTTTTTATGGCAGACATCAGGGATGAATATAATCAAGAAATATATTCTTGGTATGATCTCGATATTGATTGCGATGATTGGTATATGGATAGTTGTCATTTCTGGGATGACAACCACTTCCATATTTTATTTGATGACTCTACTCCACCTTCTGTAGAGAACATACATGCCCCACATCAAGAGTTAGTTACCAGCGTCCAGCCTACATATTTTACAATGGTATTGTTCCTTCTAGATTCATCTTTGATCCTCTCCCACTATGTGGATGAATATTCTTATTGGATCCACATGATAGGTGTCAATATTGAGAGCATCATTTTCAGTTGGTTATTGGGTGTCGATATCTTCCATGTGGGGTTCACATGAGAAATTGGACATGGGACCCTGGTTTACAATGGCGGTTGGACTATTTCAGCATGGTGGCTTTCATTTCTCAATGGGACCCTGGTTCTCTAGTCTACTTTAGCACTATGATCCACACTTATCCATGGGACCCTGGTATATGGTTGTACATCAAGCCTTGAGGACAACGTTTTCATAAGGGGGATGGAATGTAAGGTAGCTAGAGAGGTAGTGGGGGGACCCAGAGGGCCCATAGTGATAATAGTGGAGGCCATTCAATGTAAGGTGGACTAAGTCCACTATATTATTAAATAAGGCTCACTATGTTAGTTAGATATAATAAATGGGTAGTTAGATATAATAAATGTAAGAGGACTTCTTAGAAGGTTCTACTTCTAGAAGATTCCTCCTCTAGAATGTTCTTAGGTGATGGTAGCACTATATAAAGGGGTTCAAGAAATGTAAGGGGACGTGAAGAGAAATATTGTATAAATATTTGGAGCGGTATCTCAATAGGAGGATGCCCCATCGAAGAGGCAAGTGAACAGGAGAGGATCCCTTCCATAATAGGATCCATTGTACAGTGTTGCTCTACCTCAAGGGTTTGATAGTAATAAAATAGATTTTGCATATTGTTCTTGTATATCTATTGTGGTGTTTTTGTATCTTGTTAAGTACCCAAAAACTGAATACAAAATATCACAACAGATCCAAAGATATCTGAATACAATCACCACACAAGATATATGAAACCATATAGAAAACCACCACTTTATTATATCAAAACCCTTAGGGTAGGGCAACACCATACAATGGATCCTATTATGGAAGAGATTCTCTCATGTTCACTTGCCTCTTCGAGGGGGCATCCTCCTATTGAGCTACAGCTCACAATACAATATTCATCTTCATGTCCCATTACATTGCTTGAACCCCTTTTATATAGTGCTACCATCACCTAAGAACATTCTAGAGGAGGAATATTCTAGAAGTAGAACCTTCTAAGAATTCCTCTTACATTTATTATATCTAACTACTTATTTATTATATCCAACTACCATAGTGGGTCTTATTTAATAATATAGTGGACCTAGTCCACCTTACATTGAATGGCCTCGACTATTATCACTATGGGCCCTCTGGGCCTCCCCACTACCTCTCTAGCTACCTTACATCGACGTTATGTTATCCTTATGAAATTATTGTATGGCCTATTTAAAGATATCATTTTCCTTCTACGTGTCGAACTGCTGCCTTGGTTCAGTGTTCTTCTTTACCCATTGGTTCTGCGCTAGTTCTTGTCGAACTGCATCATTTCCTGTTTTCTTTCCTCCACGAGTGACTATATTGATGTTTTGTCTGTCATCCATTTCTTCGGTTGAAATCCACTGAACGATCTGATTGTTCTGGTTCCTCTTTTCCTAAATCTTTACTAGCAATGTCGGACATTCCTTTGTATCGTGGTTTGATGCGTGACAATACATACAAGTCGGTGGACATTCCCGTGCATAATGTCTCGGTTGTTGACAATTGTGACATGTGAATGGTCCTCTACCTCGCCCGAAACCTCCTCTGTTTCATCCTCCTCCTCTGTAGCTTGTCCGATCACCTCTCAACGCGTTATATTGTGGCGCCTGATTATACTGCGCAGTATTATACTGGGACTATGTCAGGTTGTACTACGACTGCGCATTATTGTATGGTTGTTGCACAGTATTATACTACTGTTGCGCAGTGTTGAATGGAGTTGGAACCTAATTAAACTGTGGTTTTGCTTGCCCAGTCATATTTTTGGCCTGTACTCTATATGCATCTGATGTCCTTTCTCTCATCAGCTCCATAGTTCTACAATCTTTATCGTCGTGGCCCACTGAATTACAAAAGGTGCAATATGAACTCTTTGGGACTGTCTGGTATTTCTACATCATCGTGCAGTGATGGGGGTCGTGACCTAGTTTCTTGCATATTTTGCACCATAGTCCTCCCGGTGGTAACGGATTTGGCATACTTGCTTCCATATACTGTGCATATGTTGGGAATTCGTTCTTGTGATGTCCTTCCATTCTACATGTGGTACACCAAACGGCTTCTCGTTTGTCCTTGTTCTTATTCTAGTTCATCTGAAAAGTTAGATTCTTCAAATCCTCCTTCAATTCTTCAATAGTTGGGTATGTCTGCTGGTACTGGTTTTCTTCTAGTTACAAGGCTTCCTGCAAAGCCTCTGCCTACGTCTGAAATTTATGTTGTCGTAATGGATATTTTAAGTGTGGTATTAGTGAGTTGACAAACAAGTGTTGATGTTGCATGTCAGTCATAAGGTATTTTAACTTTGCCTTCAGTCGCTTGAATCTCTAGTCAATCTCTTGTATAGATTCTCCTGGTTTCTGTCTTATTTCGATCATATCGTTCATGTACTGATCGTCTGAGCTCGACTTCTGGAACTCATTTATTAATAACTTCTTAATGTCGGCCAGTGTCCTTGTTGTTCCAGGGGCACTGTTTGTGTCTAGACTCATGTACCAGTCTAGTGTGCGGTCTCTTAGCATAATCGCTAGCTGCGCGATTTTGGTATCTTCATCAGTGATCTGTTTTGCTTCCCAGATCTTTGCACAAATGAACAAATGCTTCTCAGGGTCTTCTGCTGCTTCTCATCAAAATTCTGGTAATCTGATGGTGGGATCGTGTCCTGCCATTCTGAATACTGAACTACTACCTCTTCCACGCGGTGTAGATACTTAACTAATGTTGCCTGAACTGGCTCCTCTAGTTGTTGATCCTTGTGTAGATGTACTTCGTGTTGTCAGACATCCTCTGAACTTCGGTTGTCTAAACAGTGGTGTTCTCTTTGGTGTATTAGTTGCACATGGGTTTATGGGTTCCACACTGACATTCATATGGATAGGATGGTTTCCTTCTCCTCCTGCTCTTGGACCTCTCATCTTCCTCTCGTATGTTGCGCGCAGGATTTCCTCAATCTGATCCACAACCCAGATATCCTCTACCTCTTCCTCATCATTCACCAATCCTTCCCTCGTGGCTATGGCTCTCTTCTTGGTATTCACCTTGTATTGGTAGGGTAATCCACTACTTGTCTTTCCTATTGATGCCAAGATCCACTTGATCTGGTCATCATCCATCATGATTGGGTCCAAGGGTTCCTCCTCGTTCTTGCCTTTCTCCTTACCTCCTTCCATTTCTCCTCTCTCTGTCAGTGCTTCCCCCCTTCCCCCATGCACGCAAGGAAGTTTAGTTGTCTGATTCCATTGTCATTACACCTTTGTTATATAGCAGTATCTTAATAGAAGTATACAGTGATCAAGTGTACCTTCCTCGAGGTCCGCATAAAAACTCTTGCTCCGTTGCACTGTATGACTTCATTGTGTCAACTGCAAACTCTGTTATGAAGCCTGCCACAATACTGTCAAGCCAAAAGTCTACAGCATGGGTGAATTTGTTGTTCACTTGTTGTAACTGCTCAATCTATACTAGGGTCCAATATAGTTTTCGAATCCAATTCA
Organism: Picea engelmannii; assembly: GCA_009831015.1. NCBI lineage: Eukaryota > Viridiplantae > Streptophyta > Pinopsida > Pinales > Pinaceae > Picea > Picea engelmannii. The sequence continues at coordinate 605,870 of ML787883.1, read as the reverse complement.
TCGTGTGTTTATCCTTCAACCTTAGTATCCACTCCTGTAGTAGATACGGAAAATCACAAAAAAAGACTTCATGCAAATCAGTAAACACATATTTTTCCATATATTTTCAGGGTTTGATTCTAGGATTTCTATTGTCTTTCTGTGTAAATTCTAGCTCTTGGGTTCTCAACCAGCCTTCGATTTCTGCTTTTGTAGGGTTCCATGGTCTCAACATTCCCTTCTAATGGCTCATTGCTCTCTTCTTTTATGTGTTCTTTTCTCTCTCAATCTATCTCCTCTACTCAGTCCTCTCTCGTTCCTACCAATGGCAACGAAACCATTTGTTGGTTACTCTTCTTTCTTTACCATCTAAGTTATTGACCAAAGGATCATGTCTTTCGGGTTTCCAACAAAAGCCTCTAAAACTATCGGCCCTCCTGGTAAACCAGAAGGCAACACAATACATGGAGGTGTTGCGTAGTCTCACCCGAGATAGTTTTAAATGGGTGGTTGTAAGACTCAGGTGTTTACAGCCCAGGATTTAGTATGAGATATGAAATCGGTATTCAAAGCCATCTACTATAGTTTGTAATTGCAACCTACTATATTCACGACTAGCAATACCTTCAACAGTTTATCCCCTTAACAACACAACCATATTTCATAGAAATATAATAACTCATTCATTCATTAAGCACAACAATTAACTGTTGAAACAAGATAAAGATATGCATGCATTCATCACATTACACAAATATTACAGTGGTTCACCCCCTCCTGGGCTATGTCCACAAAGATTTGGCTCTTGTCTCTTTTATTATGGTAGTTTTGCATCTACAACATCGCGCGCTTACAATTCTCCTTAGATGGGTAAGATCTATATGAGGCGAACTAGATCGCACCAGGATCCTTAGCTTGCGATATAATCCTCAGATCTTCCTTCTCTCCTCTCCTCTAACTCAACAACTTACAAAATAGTACCTAACAACATTACAATTCGCATCAACTCGTACATATCTATGATGGAACAATAATGCAAAAACCCAACTTACTGATCGAACTGAACTCTCCCCAATACCTTAGTATCGGTATTTATACATCTTTGGCTCTTCGGTAATTACACTACGTTACCAAAACCCTAACCCTACCAAAGTTAGGTATTCCTCTCATGCATACGTGTTGTTCTTCCTTCCAGCTGTCTCTTTCCTTGTGCACGCTTTCTTGCATGCATGTGTGTTGTGTTTCCTTCCAACTGTTACTTCAGTTTATGCATGCTTTCTTGCTGCAACGATCATCCTTGTTCACTCCAAATCTAAAATACACATTTTTGTACATATACGTAGGTTGCTCCACTACATATCATGTACATTGGGTTTGGTGCTCAAAAAGTAAAAATTATGTCGGCTTTCCACACCATGTCACGAGATCCATGATCCTTGACCTTCCATATACTGGAAATGCTCTAACTCAGCCCTTCGGTTCCATTTGGAGGCTATAAATTGAGCCATATCCAAGCTTAAGAAAATAGAACATATTGAGAGAAAGGATACTCTGGAAATATTTCACTTCGTATTGAGTCTTTATCCCTTTTTCCTTGAAAGTATGAACTTCTTGTGTTCAACCCCCAAACTCTTCCCATTTGGTGATGGAGAACCTCATTGACTCCTACATATGAGTTTGCATTTTACGTAGGATTGAAGTGGTGGAGGCCCAGCTGGAGGGACTTAGTTTCTCGGTTCCGATATGTACCATTGTAGAAGTTTGTCACCTATGTACTTATGTTGATTACTTTAATAGAAATACTCTTTTCTCGTCTAATTGATATCTTGCAAATACTTGAATTACTTTCCAAGGGCGTATTTGTCATGTATGTTAATGGATTGTGCTAATTTATATGCTGACATTATATATTATCACCATATGCTTGCATAAATTGGTTTTTTAGGACAAGTTGCAGGTATAAATATTTGGGTTGAGTGCTCAACGATGGTCTTCTTCGAACGTCTGAATGAGGTAGGCTTCTAGCCTTGTCTTGTTAGCATTTCATTTTATAGCATACTAGAGATTAGAGTTGATTTCTAGGTGTCATTCCATCTGTTGTGGTTTTCCCCTATCCATAGAGATATTTTCCTCATAACAGATATATATTTATGTTGACTGGTGCAAATAGGGACAACAAGATTAACTTGCTTGTCCATTGGATTCTCTAGTTTGTATCTTGTCTTTTCTTGTGTCTCGGGTAGGTACAACCATGTTCTGCAGATACTCAAACACTGGGAAAACATAAACCACCTCTAAAGCTCATTGTCAAGCCACTGTCCACTTAGTAACCTGGCCTATAGGGGCATCCATTCATAAGTATCACTTTCCATCTCATTTCCCCCTAGGGTCACCTGAGATTCCCCCCTTGAGGTGATCACTTCACCTCTAAAGTGACAGGAGTACCTATTTGAGCTGACAGTGGGAAGGTATTCTCCTAGTTGTCGCCATCTTGTGGTTTGGGTCAAGCTTTTCCCAACCTACAATTTGTCCGATAACAGAGTTAAAACAACGAGTTGGGGTGTTTCTTCAAAGTGTTTGACGAAATGTCAAACCACTAGAAAGCAGAAAACTCACAAGGGTTTTTGGGAGAATATTGGTCCAACCTAGCTAAAGACATAACATTTTCCTATGAGTGGAGCCTATGCATTTCTACCAATAATTATGCGGAAGCCTACACTCTCCTCATAGGCTTGCAATTAGCAATCAACAACAACATTAATTGCCTTCACTGCATAGGTAATATGGCCATACTCATAGGTCTTATGAATAATAAAGACAAATCTAGTCCAATAATCCCAAATAGGATGATATAACAGATTGCAAAACTCAAGTGTACCTTCAAATTTATTTCATCCCATCGCTTAACTAGAAATTTGAATGGGAAAGCAGAGAATTTTCAAAAGGGATGACCCAGAATAATGATAGCCAGATCAGTACTCGCTATGCAAGAATTTTCAACAACCCTGCTTCTTATTTGTGTTCATTTTTGTCTATTTTTCTACTCTCCTTTCAGCCTTTGAATGATCCAGATTAGGATCCACACATGTAGAAAGATGCCAGTGGGAAAAGAAGGTACGTTAGCAAAAAAAACTCTATGCCAGAAGGGGACACTAGTAGAGTCCATACATCCAAGAGCACTCCACCCAAGCAGGGATGCTAGTGACATCCAGTCAGAAGTGCAACCATGGGATTCTTGTATATTGTTGGACAGTGAACCTAATAGATTCCTGGGCTGTAACCATTCAAAGCTTTAAAAGAGTAAAGGCAGAACATAACAGGGGGAGGGCCTACTAAAGGAATAGAGAGGTGAGCCTACTACTAACAGGAAATCTCCATAGCCCCGAGTAGAATTCAGTGGTCGAACAAGAGCTCTTCAAGAGTGTGACTTGAAACGAAAGGCATAGTATAGTAAATTGTAAAAATACTTTAACATTATATTTAATACAATTCTGGAGTTTTAATCCCCGGGAGGGTTTCTCCAGTTAAAGAACTTCACATTTGCTTAAAAGAATTGTGTGTGTTTTGTTGTTTGATTTTTTCTTGAGTTAGCTTGAGATGACTGGATACATTTTAAAATGAGAAACATACTTTTGGACTGGTCCTTTTTTGCTACCCCTTTCTGTGTGAGCATGCAACTTGCATTTTGTGTTTTTTTGCCAGTTCGTAGGGTTACAAATATCCTAGTTTAAACTAATGCTTCTACCATAATAGTCTTCCACTATGTTTAAAATGTTGTCCCCAAATTCCCCCCAGGCATTTAGATCGGTGGTATCAGAGATGGAAATACCATATTGAAAATTTTCAAAGTAGAAGATGCCATGCTACAAACTCTTAGAACTGTGTGGGAAAAACAAATCTGCTCGGAGCCCTTCGACGGATCCACGGGCATCGTCTGGCACGCCACCTCCAACAACAGAACCCCGAAGTTGAACACGTTCGAGCTCGGCGTGGCCTTCCTTGTTTGTATCAACTCTAGTGCTATGTACCCTAACGTTCCCACCACATCAGTGGTGTCCAGATTGCCCCTGTGATCTTATAGCCGAGCGAGGCCAAAGTCTTCCAGCCGTCCGTTAAGATCCGAATCTAGAAATACATTGCTGGACTTAATGTCTGTGGATGACCCTCTTCTCCCAGTGATAGTGCAGATACAGCAGCCTCGCCGCCACGCCATTTAGGATCGCGTGTTGTCTAGGCCACGACAGGACTGTTGCTGGAACTGCTTATACCTTCGGCACCACCCGTGGAGCCGAGCAAAGTTGCAATGCTGTGGTCGCCCCATGCTTGAGATCTCTACGACGAACACCTTCATTCCCTCTGAGAAATCCTTCGTTATGCATTTCACCGCAACCTCTTGGTCGCTGCTAGGGAGAACGCCCTTGTAAACCTTGCTGAAACCCCCTTGCCCCAAAATGTTTTCTTCCTGAAACTTGCCCATGACAATGCTCAGATCCTTGTAAGGGATTCTAAATACTCTTGTTCCCATTCTTCT
>ML787883.1:585278-596336 GCA_009831015.1 Picea engelmannii | reverse complement strand
ATTTGTTGGATAATAATATAGGAAGGACCTGGCAATTTCTCTGGTGGACGTAGCCCACACTGGGTGAACCACGTAAATCTGTGTCTCTCTTGTATTGTGTGTCTTCTGTGTTTTGTTTCTGCATTTGTTTTATTTTATTGCTCTGCGGTCCTTTTTTTCTAACATTCCTTCTCCCCCTAGACAAGTAAGCATCCAACCTATCACCCCATTTAGGCAATGTGAAAATATCATGCCTCACATTTGACAATTGAAAGAATTAATCCTTAGAGATTTTGCAAAATGTAGAGACTCTTTAAGGAACGAAAACTATATTCAATAGGTAAGCCATGCCAAGACAACTTAAGCCTCTCCTCATGTTCATCCTTATATTCCTCCATTAAAACAACGTAAGATACATGAGTCCAGATCCCATTAGACAAATTCTTATGCAACATATCACATTAACTTAGATGATTATCCTTCCCCTAGCTTACACAAGCGATGCAAGTATCATAACATAATACTCTTGCACTACAACTTAATGTCATGTCCTTAATAAATAAAAAGGTTCGTCATGTTCATGACAAGGCTCATGATCCACCACCTCGATCCAAGTTTTTAAATATCACTATGGAACCTCTCTAAGACAAATTGTTTCATCCCAACTAGACACTATACCTCCTCAACCTGAACCTAAGTCTGAATCAATAACATTTGGATTGCTTCCCCCAACTCAATCTTGGGGTGATGTACCTCCTAATTATATTGAGACTCTACCCTATTTCATTGGTTATGTATACATGACCTTGCAAGACATAGATGTCAGTCCCTCTCTAGTGCATTTTAAGTATGATGAGTGGTTAGATACCAAAATTTCCTCGATGCCTCCTCCCTTTTTCATTCAGCCACCCAATGAATCTCTTCACTAGATATTCTCTAGTTTATAACCTCTTCCCATCTTCATTATATCTTCACCGAATTGTCTCTTTCTCTCATCTCTCTTCCATCCTTCACTTGTTTCCATTCCATCCCAAAGATCTAGTGTCTCCTTCACCACTACTTCAGGAAAACCCCTAGCATTATTTGTAGGTACATATATTTCTTAGGTAGTGATACTACTATGCTCACATGCCCAGGGATAGATCTTTTATTTGACCACGGCTAGATATTTTATTTGACCTTGTATATTTCCCAGATCTAGCCCATGTCATATTGTTACTAGACTTGATATTTTTCTAGTTCACAGTAATATTCTCTTATAGGATTTTTCCTTTAAATCCAATATTCTCCCCTCTGTTATCTCATATTTCAAAGGAAATTGCTCCCTTCCAATGATGGGAACCTCCTTCTCATTCAAATGTAGAGAAATGATTAGCCAAGATCTGAATCATTGGTATTTTCTCTTCGATAATTCTATAAGAGAGTTTCAGGTCCAAGGTTTTTGGGAATTCTGGAGTGATAAGCAGTTTCCAATTGAAAATTTTAGGAGCATTATGGATGGGGTAACTCTGGTTGGATTGGGGTTTCCTGTGCCACCTCCTATCTTCTCTAAACTCTAGCCTGAGAATCCCATTCTTTGGTTCTTTCTCCTTTTTCTAAATTTCTCTTTGGTTTATGATATTGTTGGTTTTAAGGTTAAGGAAATTAAAGGAGGTCGAGATAATAGAGAATTTCAGCTAGTTCTCCATCCACATGAGGAGATTACAAAGACCAAAAACAATTCTTTGTTAGTAATTTCTTCAAAAATCTCTAATCTGGAGTGGGATAGTTCCATGTATGTGCATATAAGGAAGTCAGAAGCTAGTTTATGAAAATGTGAATTTTAGGAAGTGCACATATATGGAAGCTATCTTTCATATGTGTGCAGATATGGAAGCACACATTTACGAAAGATGGCTTTTGTATATACACATATACAGAAGCGTGCATATACAAAAATTGGCTTCCATATATGCATATGAAGGAGGATTATGTAAATGTGCGTATACAAAAGTCGAATTTTTTATATGGCATGCATTTATAGAAGTGCTTATTTATATGCGCATTTACAAAAGGCGGGCATTTTCGTATTTGTTCATTTATGGATTCCAGAGCAATGTTTCTTTCCTGTCCAGGATGCATTGAGGTTCAGGATGGAATTATCCCTCTAGTTCCACCTGTATTACATTCCAATCAATAACATAATTAGAATAATGAACATAATTATTTAGTAAAGACACATCGAACACATTATAGGCTCTAACAATAGGTGCTCCAACTGAGTGTATCTGCCACTATGTTCTCCTTTCTTTTGATGTGTCTGATATCGAAAACAAACTCACTAATCAACACCATCCATCTGGTATGTCTAGTGTTCATCCTTGGTTGGTCAAATAAATACTTTAAACCACAATGATTTGTCATCAAGACAAACCTCCTTCTGAGCAAGTAATTCCTCCACGTCTTCAATGTGTGCAAAATTGTTGTGAGCTCTAGATCATTGGTAACATACCTTTTCTCATGCTCATTTAGCTTTCGTGATTCATAACTGATCACTTTCCCTTCTTGGATAAGAACTCCACCTAGTCCTTCTGTTGGACACACATATTTCACTGAGAGGGGGAGGTGAATCAGTCTGAGAGCTATTTTTACACTTCTTACAAAACTTTAGTTAGCAATCACCATTCACAACATCATTACTTATTACTTACATTCATACTTAGTTGTTTGCATGTAAATATATCTCAATTACATACATTAACAATAAATAGCTATGCACCATCACAATAAAGAACACAAGGAACATCAAGTATCTTTATAAGTTTCTTTTGTATTACAAACTACAATCCTTGGGTTTTATCAGCACCAACTAAAATAGAGCACCAACTCTTAATGAAACACCCGAGCTGTGTATCTCAGCACCAACTGAGATGTGAGGAATCCAACCCTCAAGTACAAGACCCATCTTATAGACATAAACAATCTGTCAAACTATACCAACAGTCTATACCAACACAAGTGCATCAACAATGCAAAACTTGTCACAACAACTTGTCACCTCAACCTGTCTCATCAATATCATCATCCAAATCTGATCTATAACTGTGTAACAAACCTGGTGTGTATGATCATAGACCTGCAAACCTTCCTTAACTTTAACAACAAGAGACTAGCATTTTCATCAAACTTTACTTTAGTCTCACATGACTAATTTTGGATTAGTCAACAACCCTAACTTGCAACAATTATAACTCTGTACCTGTAATGAATTAAGGTCTGAAAATGGTACAAAATGTTTCTCAGTGTCTTGTATGCAATTCCTCTAGGTTTCACTATTTGGAACCTCCCAGAAAAGGAGTTATAGAAAAAATGGCATACCTTGTTGAATTTTGGTTTATTCTAGAGAGAGAACTTGTAGAGCATGCCTCGCATGGAATATTTGTTGTATGGATCTAAAAATAGTACACAACATAATACAGACTTTACTATAACCAATAAATTTGGTCTTACTAAATTTTGATATGTTATGAAGAATTTATGACATTTTTACCCAAAACACCTGTTTTAGACTAGTTGTAGGACTAGCCACAAACCCTATTTTCCACGAAGTGTAATTCCCAAACTACAATGACCCAAAAGTTGAAATTTGTATCATAGTTACTTGGATATGTTTTCTCAATAGCCTCCATATTTAGTGGTCTGAATAGTTATAGAAAAATAGTTATTGCGAAAATGGTGAGATGACCTGTAAATAACATACCTTAGAGAGCATCATAAAAGAACTTTATCCTCCCTTGAATTTCGGCCTTATTTACTTCACCTTCCCTTTGAAATTCTCCCTAGATCTCCTTTCGTTATCTCATTCACTTGTAGATATTCAATATGCTCAATGGATACTAATGGGAGACCCTTGCTCTCTTATTTATAATCTCCAAGTAGCTTCCTCTAGAAGTATTCACTTAACCACTTTGTCCACTTAACCAACTTTGTCCACTTAACTACTTTGTACACTTAACCACTTTATCCACAAATAGTAAACTCTCCAATTCTAGTTGCAATTAATTTATTTTTAATTGTTTTCTTGTTGCAACCACTTAACCCATGACTAACCACTTTGACTGGTCAACTTATTCTAGGAGCTTCTAGAATAATTTGACTTATTTGACCTTCTAGAGGCTTCTAGATAAATCATGAGGGCTCTCCAACTTCACATGGCCATAAATATCTAACCATGAGGAGTTATGCGACGTTCCATATATCACCGAAAACGACATGACATATACTATCCATATGGAATAGTTTCTCTTGCAAATTCATTGATATTCATTACATTATTCCTTAATCAAACTTGGGTTCCCTAACCACACTATTTGGCTACCTTACCATTTGGAATTCACAAAGCATATTCCTGTGAGGGCTTTCACCATAAGGGGATCACTTTGAGAACTTTATCCAAGAGCGTCTTCTCATGAGGGCTTTCACCATAAGGGGACCACTTTGGAGTTTATCGATTTGGTTATTCCTATCAACCATGAAAAGACAACAATGACCAACCTTTACATCATCTCGTCTATACATCAATCCATGACAATACTTCACTATGACACCACTTGACATATTTGACATCAATTACATCTATGACAAAATAGGCCATCAATCAATACATCAATGATACTATGACAAGACATGAACTCTTTGACATCAATGACAACATAATGCAACAATCTCCCCCTTTGGCATTGATGGAACTACCAACATTGATTTCAAAACCAATTATTGGAAGTGGGCCAAAGCATAAAGAAAGACGATTTTTGGGAAAGAAGGCACACACGAGGAAAGTGATGGCTAGAAGGAAGAGAAGCACGCGCGCATGCAAGGAAGACCTAATGACATTAGGGTTAGGGTTTTTGCAATGTATTGTAATGGCTGAAGAGCCAGAAACATATAAATATAGATACCGAGGTATCATAGGGGGGTTTTCCGGAGTATTATCGAGTTTAGCTAGTTATCTACAAGTGTTGTGATATGTAATGTATTGATGTATGACCTATTTTGGGTAAGTTGTTGAGATAGAGAGGACGAAGGAGGGAAGATCTTTAGGGTTAGATCGCAGGCTGAGGAGCCTGGTGTGATCTAGTCTGCCTCATATAGATCTTACCCAACTGGGAAGAGTTGTAAGCGCGTGGCATTGTAGTGCCAGAATGACTATAATAAAAGAGTTGAGAGGCAAATATTTGTGGACGTAGCCCAGGAGGGGGTGAACCACGGTAACACCTGTGTTATGAGATTGAATGCATGTGCGTCCTTATTTATTTTAAGTAAATATTTATATACTAAATGAATGAGTTGTTATATTTCCTTCATAATCATGAATGAGAGTGCATGGTGTCTAAAATCTATAATAGTGGTTCAATATATAGTTCTCATATCTCGCACTCAATCCTAGGTTGTAAACACATGAGTATTACAACCACCCATTAAAGTTATCTCGGGTGAGACTGCGCAACGCATTTTGTGCATTGTGTTGCCTTCTGGTTTACCAGGAGGGCCGACAGTGTTAGAGGCTTTGTTGGAAACCCGAACAGACATGAAACCTGGCTCACTCAGTACGAACTTAGATAGAATAGAATAGTAACCAACAAATGGTTATGTTGTCATTGGTAGGAACAAGAGAGGATTGAGTAGATGAGATAGGTTGAGCAAGAGAAAAGTAAAGAAAAGAAGACAACAATGAGCCACTAGAAGGGGATGTTGAGATCGTGGAATCCCACAAAAGCAAAGATCGAAAGCTGGCTAAGGACAAAAGAGTTGGAGTTTGCACAGAAAGATAACAGAAACCCTAGAATAACACCATGCAAATATCTTGAGAAATACGTGTTTACTGATTTACACAAAGTTTTTTTCTGTGATTTTCCACATTTATTGTATGAGTGGATACTAAGGTTGAAGGATAACCACGCGATGAACCGGATCCAACAGTTAGAATGGAACCTAGTACATATTGAGCAGTTACAGCAAGTAAACAACAAATTCACCCGTGCAGTAGATTTTTGGTTTTACAGTATTGTGGCAGCCTTTATAACAGAGTTTGCAGTCGACATAGCGAAGTCGTATAGCGTAACATAGCAAGAGTTTCTATGCAGACCTCGAGGAAGGTACATTAGATCGTTGTATACTTCTATCAAGATACTGCTATACAACAAAGGTGTGATGACAATGGAGTCAGAAAGCTAAATTTCCCTGCGTGCACGGGGGAAGGGGGGAAGCACTGACAGAAAAAAGAGAAATGGAAGGAGGAAAGGATAAGGGAAAGAAGGAGGAACCCTTGGAACTGATTATGATGGATGACGACCAGATCAAGCGGATCATGGTGATAGCTGGAAAGATGTGTAGCGGAGTACCCTACCAATACAAGGTGAATACCAAGAAGAGATTTCTAGCCGCGAGGGAAGGTTTGGCGAGCAATGAGGAAGAGGTAGAGGATCTTCGGGCTGTGGAGCATATTGAGGAAATCCTGTGCCCAACATATGAGAGAAAGACAAGAGGTCCAAGAATAGGAAAAGAAGGCAGCAATCCTATCCATATTAATGTCAGTGTGGAACCCATAAACCCATGTGTGACTACTACACCAAAGAGAACACCATCATTTAGACAACCGAAGTTCAAAAGCATTCAAACAATAGGAAGTACATCTACACAAGGAACAAAAACTGGAGGAGCCAGTTCAGGCAACACTAGTCAGGTATCTACACCACACGGAGGTAGTAGTTTAGTGTTCAGAATGGCAGGACATGATCCCACAATCAGGTTACCAGAATTTCAAGGCGAAGCAACAAAAGACCCTGAGAAACACTTGTTCATTTGTGAAAAGATCTGGTAAGCAAAACAGATCACTGATGAAGATATCAAACTTGCACAGTTATCTATTACGCTAAGAGAATGTGCACTAGACTGGTACATGAGTCTAGACGCAAACAATGCACTTGGGATGACAAGGACACTGACAAACATTAAGAAGTTATTGATAAATGAGTTCCAAAATCTGATCTCAGAGGATCAGTACATGAATGAGATGATAGAAATCCGACAGAAACCAGGAGAATCTGTTTGGGAAATTGACCAGGGATTCAAGCGTTTAAAAGGAAAGTTGAAGTATCTCATGACTGATATGCAGCATAGGCACTTATTTGTCAATTCACTATTACCGCACTTAAAATACCCATTGCGACAATAGAAGTTTCAGATGCAGTCAAAGGCTCTACAAGCATCCCTGCAAATGGAAGAAAACCAATATCAGCAGACAAACCCAGCTATCAAAGAACTGAAGGAGGATTTGAAGAACTTAACATTTCAGCTAAACCAAAATAAGAGCAAGGACAAACGAGAAGTTTTTTGGTGTACTACATGCAGGATGAAATGACACCACAAGAACGAATGTCCAACATTCGCGCAGTATATGGAAACAGGAATGCCAAATCCATTACCAACCGGAGGACTATGGTGCGAAATCTACAAGAAACCAGGTCATGATCCATATCATTGCATGATGATGCAGAAATACCAGACAGTCCCAAAGAGTTCATATTGCAATTTTTGCAAGTCAGTGGGCCACCACGACAAAGATTGTAGAACCATGGAGTTGATGAGAGAGAGAACACCAGATGCATATAGAGTGCAGGCATAAATGATGACTAGGCAAGCCGCACCATAGTTTAATCAATTTCTAGCTCCATACAACATTGCACAACAACAATTTAATATTGTGCAACAACCGTATAATAACGCGCAGCCATAGTACAACACAGCACAGCCTTAGTACAATACCATGCAGTATAATTAGGCGCCTCAGTATAATGCGTCGAGAGGAGATCGAGCAGGCTACAGAGGTGGAGGATGAGCCAGAGGAGGTTTCAGATGATGTAGAGGACTAGTGGTATGTCACAATTGCCAACAACTGGGACATTATGCAAGGGAATGTCCACTTCCACTAGCAACGTGCATGTACTATCACGCATCGAACCATGATACAGAGGAATGTCTGACACTACTAGTAAATATTAAGAAAAAAAGGAATCAGAACAACCAAAATGTTCAATGGATTTCAGCCGAAGCGAGGGACGAAGGATGGAACATCAACATCATTACTCGTGGAGGAGCTAAAATAGGAAACGACGCAGTCCAACAAGAGCCAATACAAAATCAGTGGGTGAAGAAGAACATCGAACCAAGGAAGCAGTTCAACGTGCAGAAGGAGAAGGAGATATTTAAGCAAGTAAGAAAATAATTTCAGAAGGAAGACAAGGTGTCCACTTCAACCGCACAACAAAGAAAGGAAGCACCGGAGTACAAGATGCCTCCAGTATTGGATCATACCAACGAAATGCAACCCATAGGACAAGTAATTAAAATCAAAGGCTTTTTGCGATCATGTGTAAAAGTATTGAATGATCCATCATCTGTCAAAATGTTGAAAAACATATTAGAAAAATGTAGTATAGAGACCGAAGGCAAACTAGAACAAAGGACAGTCAATCACCTACATACAAGGAGAAGAACAAGTAGGGAGTTCAAACTGAATGCCAACATCGGAGATTTCAACATGGGAGATATCATACTAGATTTAGGATCTGAAGTTAATGTATTACCAAAAAATACATGGCAATGCATGGGAGAGCCCACATTAGGATATTCACGTGTTCAAATGAAACTAGCAAACCAACACAGAGTCCTACCAATTTGTAGACTAAAAGGAGTGACAGTAGACCTGGATGGAGTGCGCACTAAAGCCGATTTTGAAGTCATTGAAATAGTGGATGGCACAACACCATATCCAGCATTACTTGGTTTGGATTGGGCGTTTATAACCAATCCATAATCAACTTAAAAACAAGCAAAATGACATTTGAGTTAGGGGAATACAGGGTCATCACGCCATTACATCCATCAGAAGGGGAGAGATTTGTAGAACCTACTTGGTTAGACTTAGAGGAAATAATCCAATTGTACAGGAAAACTGTGCATGATGAGGATTACATAAACCCAACTATAGATGGGATACTCAGTTGGCAAAGCATTACTTCATGTGCAACATAATCAAACACCGGTTTAGAGAACTGGCAACAATGATTACACAAAGTTTCCACGAGAAGATGTGCACGAATAAACGATATAGAAGTATTCTTGGCACAATATGAAGATGAAGTTTTAGAGAATCAGAGAATGTTATCACTTGATATAGCACTCAAGGCCACACCTGCAAGATGGTGGGGTACACACAAAGAGACGACCACAGATTGGTACCAATGTAAGTAGTTACTGCGCATAAGGTTCGACATGGAACAAAAAGACAACAAGAAGCAACAGAAGTATGATGGAAAAGGGGCACCAGCGGAACACTTGGAGGAGTGCATAATGCTGTGGAAAATGAGACCCCCAGAGGAATGGCCTCATAATTTTATACACACCCTGGAGGGCATACCAGCGAATTGGTATACAGACCAATAATTGCGCAAAGGAACTGCGACCTGGACGACATTGTAGCTGAATTTTACAGTCACTTTCTCATTCGAGCATGAGAAACCCAACATAGATGTCGCTCTTAAATAGACAAGAGGAGTGATGTTCATAAAATAACTAGAAGTAGAACTTATCACAGAAGAACAACAATGAAACAAACAGACAATCAAAGAACTGTTGTCATGTTACCATGTGTAGGAGGAAGCACCAGATGAAGACGATCCACGTGATATTCATACTAAAGAAGCAGAAGGAGAAAGAGAAGTGGAAGGTCCACCCATAGAATCAGAAGTCATTTCTGCACTGATCAAAGTAAAGAAAGTCAATATTGGGACAATTGAGCATCCCAAAATGGCCAGCATTGGAGACTACTGGAATGAGAAAATAGTGGGAAGTATAACAGAGTTATTGCGCAAGTACAACGACCTATTTCCTACAAAATTTACAGAGATGAAGGGTATAGTCAGAGAGCTAGGAGAAATGAATATACCACTCAGACCTGAAGCAAGACTGATCATACAACAACCATACAAATTGAACCCAGTATATAAGCAGAAAGTCAAAGCTAAGATCGACATGATGCTCGAAGCCGGAATCATAGAACCAATCGAAGAATTAGAATGGATAAGCTCGATGGTAGTTCAGGACAAAAAACAAGGAGGGATAAGGATATGCGTCGACCTGAGGAAGTTGAACGATGCTTGCCTACATGACCCATTCCCTACACCTTTCACGGATAAAGTGTTAGAGAACTGATCTAGATTATTTTCGGCATGAAATGAGAGTGGAGATATAATAAAGAAATGCACAGAGATATCGCGTATATCCAGTAATACAATAGAAATATATCATAGATGCAACCATAAACACAGAGATACAATAATACACGATTTCTATTAATGAAAGAAATGTACAGAGACTGTAAAAATACAGAGTGAAAGACTGGCTAGAATGGTGGCAGCTTATCTCTAAGAAGAGATGTGACGGCTACTCGCATTCGCAAGAAGATGATTACAATGAGGCTCTGAAGGCCTTTTTACAATAAATGGGAATGCCAAAAGTCCTATACATCCAAAAACCTAACCCTAGGAGATGAAGCGCCAAAAGTCATGTGGGCCCTGTTTGGGTAAGTGAGTACATCAACTTCTCGGGGTTGTAACTTTTGCATACGATCTCCGTTTTAGGCGTGTGATAGCTCGTTGGAAAGATCTATCCGAGGCCTACAATGATCAAGATAAAAATAGCATTGTAGATGATATTTTGCGAGAGAAACATACCCAAAAAAACATCGTTTAGGGACTCAAAATGGCCCCAGAAGTTCAGGACCCAAAAAAGCTGCTAAAAATAGTAAATTACCAAAATTGCCAGAAACATGTTTTGGGCCAGTTGGAGAAGGTGGGTGGCCACCGATATCCACCTGAATCAATCCTCCCTCCTTATAAAGCAATGGTCTCCATTGCGTTGAGTTCCCAGGGGAGAGGGGAAAGCGATTGCTGAATTTGAATCTTGGTGATCTGCTTGCCTTGCTGGAGATGTGGTGTTGCTTAGCTTGTTGAAGGCTATCACGAACCTTTGGCTGGAAGG
>ML787883.1:555956-575443 GCA_009831015.1 Picea engelmannii | reverse complement strand
TTAAATTGAACTATAAAGAATTGCAATAGGGAGATCTCTTTCCTGTGATACAATTCAGAACTCCAGTTCATTTCAACAAGTTAGATAGAATGATTTCTTTACTACAACACTAAGTGCTTTTGGAATTGAGCATATACAGTGCGTAGCTATCTTTGAAACAAAAGACTTCCCTGGGTTGATAATTTATGTTTCACTTGGTTGTTTAAAATTAATTAAGCAATTATAGTGACCAACAAGTGGATAGACGAATTTCAGCAGAGCTTCGACACACTGAAACAGAAGATGGTCACAGAGCCCATTCTGGTTTTCCTAGATTGGAGCAAAGAATTCCATGTGCATGTCGATGCATCTTCTATTACATTAGGAGCAGTACTGTCACAACCTGGAGAAGGGGACATTGATCATCCACTAACATTCGCCAGCAGGAAATTATCCACAGCTGAAGTTAATTACACCACTATAGAGAGAGAAGGACTAGCTATGGTGTATGCACTGCAAAAATTTCGCCACTACTTGTTGGGAGGACACTTTAAAATGTTTACTAATCACTCCATGCTGAAGTACCTAGTCAACAAGCTAGTGTTGGGGTGGAGAATATGCAAATGGCTTCTGTTGTTCCAAGAATATGATTTCGAGATCATAGTTAACCCAGGAAGAATGAACAAGGGACCTGACCACCTATCAAGCTTGGAACATGGCGAAGAACCTACCATTCTGGAGGATACATTACCAGATGCACACCTACTCGCCATTATAAATATTGATGACCACTTTGTAGACATAGTCTAGTTCCTGTCAACAGGAATGGCTCCAAGTGAGTACACAATTCCTCAGAAGAAACAGCTAGTGGTGTGAGCTGTAGACTTTTCACTTATAGTTGGACAACTGTACAAAATGGGACCTGATAAGATACTAAGAAGATGTGTGATGGAGGCAGAGCGCCTACTGATTCTCGTAGAAGATCATGAATGCATCACAGGAGGACATTACATAGGGAAAGAAACTATGCAGAAGGTTCTACGAGCTAGCCTTTGGTGGCCTATGTTACACAGAGATGCTAAAGAGTATGCCAGAGCATGTGATGTATGCCAGTGAGTTGGAAAACCATCCCGAAGATATGAAATGCCATTAGCACCATAGATGACCCTACAAGCATTTGAGAAGTGGGCCATTGACTTCATGGGGCCTATAAACCCACCAGGAAAGCACACAGGAGAAAGGTACATTATTACTGCAATAGAATACTTAACCAGATGGGCCGAAGCCAGAGCAGTCAAGGATTGTAGTGCAACTACAGTTGCACATTTTATATTTGATGACATAATAATCAGGTTCGGATGCCCCAAGATCCTTATGAGTGATCAAGGAACACACTTTATCAATAAGACAGTTGAAGCCCTGACTGAAGAATTTGCAGTTCACCATCATAAGAGTACACCTTACCATCCACAAGAAAATGGAATGGTTGAAGCATTCAACAAGATCTTGGAGACAACATTGACAAAGATTTGCAGCGTGAACAAGGATGATTGGGATTTAAGAGTACTAGCAGTACTCTGGGCTTATAGAACCACTTGCAAGAAATTAACAATGCATACCCCCTTCAAGTTGGTTTATGTTATGGAAGCTATTGTCCCGATGGAGTATTTGGTGCCAAGCTTAAGAATTGTTGCATTTACAAACATGGATGATACCGGTGATGTTCATAAGAGGTTGTCAGAGTTGGTTGAACTAGAAGAAGACAGATTCATTGCAGGATTCCATCAGCAAGTTTAGAAGGAACAAGAAAACACCTACCATGACAGGCACATCAAGAAGAAGATATTCAAGCAAGGTGATTTAGTACTGGTGTATGACAGTAAGTTTATCAAACACCTTGGGAAGTTCAGAACGCATTGGCTCAGACCATATGAGATTGCCTATGTTATAGAAGGAGGAGTTGCACAGCTGAAGACATTGAAGAGAGACTGGAAGGAAGGATTGGTGAATGGGAGTCAGCTGAAGTTGTATTATAACAACCAACTGCCTCACATATCTCAATAAAAGCAAAGGGAAAAGGGTCCAGGTACCAGGTGCAGTTGAAATTGGGTACCAGACACATAAAAGACAGTATGCACAAGGATGAGAAGGAGGCATAAAGTAGAAAGCAAAGGCTTCCCTACGCAGTCCAAAGTTAAAGTGAAACGAAAGAATCAGATATGAAGTGCCTTGGGATGAGTCACAAGTGAGTGTTGGGGACCTGTTGGCCCTTGGTTATGGAAGGAAGCAAAGATGGAGGAAGAAAAGGTCAAACGCGAACTACGTGGGAGACACAGTAATTGTCAATGAGTCGAAGTAAGAAAAAGAGAAGAAAAGTCGGAGCGGAGTACGGAAAAGCAAGTCGTTGAATGAGGAGATTAGGGATGATAGATCAACAAGGAAGAAGGACCGTGGACAACTCAACAAGCAAAAAAAGCAATCATTGGATGCTTTGGAGCACCATGCAACGAGGAAGGAAAAACAAGCTGGCAAAACCCAGAAAAAGTGGGTCAAGTTGATCTAGGGTTTTAGACACCTAGCGTTTTGGTATCTAGGGTTTTGACACCTAGGTTTCAGCCTAAGGCTGTCGGTGAGGTATTGTAATGTATAAATAAAGGTCAAGAGGACCTGGGTCGGGTTGGTACGATATTGTTGTTGATCTAGCTCTATTGTTGTGTGAGAGATTGTTGTATTGTGAGAGAGAGAAGTGCTTAGAGAGCCTTCTGGTATTGTAATATCTTCAACTGTGTGTGAAGGTCAAGTCCTACAGCTGGGTGCACAGAAAGGGGAGAGAAAAAGAGAGAAGAATGAAGATCTGCTAGTTGAGAGTGCAGACAAGAACTGTAACCTTTATCTTAAATATATCATAAGAATAGTTCTGTGGATGTAGCCCTAGAGAGAGGGTGAACCACGTATATTTTGTGTTGTGTGTGTGATTGATACCCGGATCTCTGTCATTGTTTTGTTGTTAATTGCATTATTGTGTTAGATCTGATTTAGAGCTACGCAGAGTAGATCTAGCTGACAAGAGATATATGAATGTTGTGATTGTTGTATACAAGATCCACTTAATATTCCCCTGGTTGTAGACATCTCTGTCTTGCAACCCCCTCATAGCTACTTCGGGTGAGACTGCATATGCTTCGTAAGTGTTGTCGAAAGGGCTAGTAGCTAGGGCTTTGTTGGTTCTCTCTTGGATTAAACCCTAGGTTTGCCTCTGTGCCAACAACTGCAGACTATCAACTGATCACCTGACACTTATACAAAATGGGTGCAAATAGCATCTTGCATAGGTACGTGTTAGAGCACGAAAGACCAAGAGTCTTAACAGAAGCTCATGAGGGAATAGCAGGAGGACATTACACAGGAAAAGCTACTGCGTAGAAGGTATTGCGCGCAGGACTATGGTGGTTGACGATTCACAGAGACTTGAAGGAGTACTGTCAAAGATGCGATGTCTGTCAAAGGGTAGGTAAACCCAACAGAAGGGACAAGATGCCATTACGACCACAAAAAACATTGCAGGCATTCGATAAGTGGGCAATAGACTTTGTGGGACCAATCAACCCACCAGCAAAAAGAACAGGAGCTAGGTACTTTATCACCGTGACAAAGTACCTAACAAGATGGGCAGAAGCCGCACCAGTGAAGGATTGCAACGCAGAAACAAAAATCACACATATAACAGAATGAGGCGGAGTACAAGAGCGACTAAATCAGTTAATGACCATGGAGGAAGACCAGGTCTTAGCAGGATTTCACCAACAAGTTCAGAGAGGAAGGGACAAAGCTTAGCATGATAGACACATCAAGAAGAAAACCTTCAAGGAAGGAGATCTAGTAGTGATGTATGATAGCAAATCGTTTCAACACCCAGGAAAGCTCAGAATGCACTGGTTAGAACTGTACAAAGTAAAAATTGTTATAGATGGAGGAGCAGTACAGTTGAAAGACTTATCAGGTGTATAAATTAGAGGGATGATCAACGAGAGTCGACTGAAGTCATACAAGGACAGTCGACCACCCACCGCGCAGTAAAAAAAAATAAAAAATAGGATATTAAATGATACCAACAAAGGCACAGTGCACCAAAAGAAGAAAGAGAACACACACTTAGGAACACAAACTTGGCAAGGATAAGGCTAACAACCAAGTCAAAAGGGAAACAAGTGGGAAACAGAAAGACGACAAAAGCAGTACGAAATGACGGAGTTATGAATAATTGAATGACGGAAAGGATCGACGGGATGCCACATTAATCGAGCCAACTTGAGACGGAGATGTAGAGTAATGGAAAGTATGAAGGGATCGGAGGTTCATTGAACCCATCATAAAGAAAACATCTTCAACAAGTTTCATATGATGCCCATACAAAGCACGGACGCGGGAGAAAACAGTCTACTACGACACTGGAGAAGAAACATAGAGTGAGAGCACATACAGAGCACATAGCACACTTCACAGAAGGTGTAGAAGCCGCAAAGTCCAGCAAGCAATCAACATTCACTATTATGGCACCACCAAAGCAAGCAGAAACAAGCCAAACCGCCAGACAACCTAGGGTTAGAACCAGGTCATGGGTACAATTGGAGGAAGGCAAACAACAACCGTCAGAGGTCGTTAATGTCGACGAAATCCCATCCCCAGACACAAAATCGGTGAACCCCACACCTGTAGTGGAATAAATCCAATAGATAACACCGGAGGGCATAAATGTAGATACCCCAACAGAGGCATAGGAGCAATAGAACTAGGATGCAAAAACCCTGAAGGAGGCGCAACTAGAGAACATCGAAGCAGCTCCGAGAGTCAATGGAATGGTGACGAATCAAGAAGCAGCAGTTGAGCCAAACGAGTCTCAAACCACCATGTTAGACCACCCACTAGAAGGAATAGTAAAGGATGTCACAGGTTAGCCAGAATGGTATTCCAAAGCATAAACGGTAGTAGTTGGCACCTTGAGCCAGCCACCACCGAAGAAAGACAACCAGCAGGTACCTAGGTCACCTCGCAAGAAACCCATCGCAGCCTTCATTCTACTGCATATACCAGATGGGGTACAAGTGGAATCAGGCTTGTTAGGGCATATCAACAAGCTAAAATACTCGGACCACGATGTAGAAGACACAGACAAGTTTTTCCAATTTGCATAGAGAGTATACTTGGAGACTATGGGCATAAATCTGGTTGGAGAACCGATTGATCAGCCACTCCAATGGGCAACAGGGTTGGAGAAAATAGGAATTTTAGGTCTATTGGATCTACCACATTTTGGCAGACGTCAGTACGCAAGCCAGTGCATCGAACATTTGTTAGCAGTCACACATGGAGGGGACATATGGTTGGACAAGCTCGTCTCAATAGACGTAGAGATTATTACGCACATAACAGGATTGTCATCCCAAGGCATGGATCCCACGCAATTCCTCGATGATAAGACAAAGGAGAAAATGCTTGCGGAGGAGATGAAGAAGAAATACAGTATTGATAGGGGGACGCGAGGCATCATCATCAAGAGGATCAATGATGTCACAACACAAATGGGTGCAAAAATCTTAGCCTGTAAGCTGCTGAGAAAATGTCGCAAGGAGGAAGTTCTGGTTGGGGTTGTCATAGTTGCAACTTAGTGTGTTGAGGGCACCATAGTGAGCTGGGCACCCTATCTCTTGAACTTGTTCCTGAATGACTGCAAGGATGTGCAGGATCTGGGAACATAATTTCACTACTCATGGCTAATCATGTTGATAGCTATCGTAGGATGGAAGGAAGCGAGTTACACATTCTTTGACACTAAACCCAAGCCGAATTAGGGAGTGAGGTATTTATCACTTGGCTTTGCGTTAGATGCCAAGAATAAGAAAATGAACACAGTTGTATTCAAAGGATACCTTCCGGACCTACAGGAAGCCATCTCTAACATGTGGAGGATCACACCACAGGCTTTCGCGCAGTACCAGGACATCGCCAACTTTAAGGCCACGTGACATGCGATGTGGATACAGGCACAGAAGGACCCCAACAAGAAGTGGCTACAAATGTGCTACTATATCACAGAGGGTAACATTGACATGGTGATCAAAGACTAGGAAGACAAGTGGAAGATTCCAGTCCTCACCCAAGACTTGCCGGAAAGGACAGCAGAAGAAGAGGTAGCACAGGAAGAAACACAGCCTCAAGAAGTCTCAGTGCCCAACAAATGGAGGACAAGCCAAACAAAGACAAAGCAAACAAACGAAGGAACAATGAAGACGGGGACCCAGAAGAGGAAGAAGAATAATACACAGCCGGCCAAAGAACAGTCAAAACAGACTGAACCCGTGCAAGGGACCACACCAAGTCCTAATCCCCAAGAACCAAACCTTAATAAGGGACCAATGACTCAGAAAGGAGGTGCGTGCAAGAAAATGAAGGTGCAAAGAACACCCAAGGAATACACAATCACGGAGGATGATGCTGAGATGGTAGCCTGAATGGTTCAGGATTGTATAGCTGAGGATTTTGACAATGTTGCGCACCATAGGGATAGGATTCAGGACGAGCTGGCAGCCATGCAACAATTCCTCAAGCAGATCGGGGAAGCACAGATAGCGGGCAGCAGCATGGGAACATGACCATCTGCATCACATACAGAAGAAAGACTAGAAGAAGGAGAGCGGGACACAGTTCATACAATACCGCAGTTGAGCGCAACATTCCACATCACACCTAGTATGTTGCGCATGGACGAGATCATGGGGCAGACACTCCTGAAGGACTTAATCCAAATCCAATTGGTATTGTCACGGATACCATCCAAATCTCTACACAAGTTGCAGGTTAGCATTACCCATGAGGTACAGTCTCGTGCATGCACATACTTAGTCGAATTGCAGCAGGAAACAAAGAAGCGGGACGCGCTGGAAATAATATGTGAGCAAGCTAAGTTCGAAACCCAAGAGGAAAGGGAGCATAGGAATGGATTGGAGCAGAAAGTCATAGGAACATACAAGAAGATTCCAAACACCACACAGACAGATGAACTTATAGCAGCATAAAATATTTATCAGATTGCACAGGCAATCGATCAATATCAGAAGGAGATCGAGAATTTCCATAAGAAACTCACACTCACTACTCCACCAGCAGTAAAGGAGAAAAGAAAGAAGGAAGCAATAGAACAATTGTAGGAGATAGAGCAATAGGTCAGCACAGCAGTCGACTTGTTCTATAAAGCAGCACAACTTTGGACAAAGTTAGAAGATGATCAAAGTTGGACAAAGAAACTCAATCGATCAATATCAGAAGGAGATCGAGAATTTCCATAAGAAACTCACACTCACTACTCCACCAGCAGTAAAGGAGAAAAGAAAGAAGGAAGCAATAGAACAATTGTAGGAGATAGAGCAATAGGTCAGCACAGCAGTCGACTTGTTCTATAAAGCAGCACAACTTTGGACAAAGTTGGACAAAGTGGGACAAGGAAGAAGAAATGATAAGCACAGCTATCCAGGACCTCAAGAAGAGGTAGAAGAAAATGTCCATCACGAAGCACATCAAAGGGGTGCAGGACATGAAGAAACTGCACGAAGAACTCACCATTGCACAAACACAGAAGAAGGAGTGTCAGGCTCAAATGGAACCATTTCAAGAGCGGGCAGTAGAAGTCCTGGCACAAGCAGAGGAAGCCAAGACACATATATCACAGACTTAGGCAGAGTGCGTGGAATTGATTAGTGATGAAATTGCAGTCCAGATAGTGGACACACTCAAGGAGAAGACTGTGCAGGTGTAGACACAGGAAGAAAAGATCAAAGAGAAGTTTTAGGCGGTCACCAAGGAGATCGAAGGTTTGTGTTAGGTGGCTCGGTACGAGCCACATGTCAGTGTTGGGGGCATGTTGGAAGCGGGCCAAAGAAGAAAGAAAGATGTTTTTTGGGAAATAAGGCACGCAAGAGGAAAGCGACAGCTGGAAGGAAGAGAAGCATGTTGGCATGCAGGGAAGACCTAGCGACGTTAGGGTTAGGAATTTTGCAGCGTGTTTTAATGGCTGAAGAGCCAAAAACATATAAATATAGATATTGAGGTATCATAGGGGGGTTGTTTGAAGTATTATCGAGTTTAGCTAGTTATCTACAAGTGTTATGATATGCAATATATTGTTGTATGACCTATTTTGAGTAATTTTTTGACATAGAGAGGATGAAGGAGGGAAGATCTTGAGGGTTAGATCGCGGGCTGAGGATCCTGGTGTGATCTAGTCCGCCTCATATAGATCTTACCCAAATGGGAAGAGGTGTAAGCTCGTGGTGTTGTAGTGGTAGAACGACTATAATAAAAGAGTTGAGAGCCAAATCTTTGTGGATGTAGCCCGGGAGGGGGTGAACCACGGTAACACCTGTGTTATGAGATTGAATGCATGTGTATCTTTATTTCTTTTAAGTAAATATTTCTATACTGAATGAATGAGTTGTTATATTTCCTGCATAATCATGAATGGCAATACTTGGTGTCTAAAAGCTATAATAGTCATTCAATATATAGTTCTCATATCTCACACTCAATCCTAGGTTGTAAACACATGAGTATTGCAGCCACCCATTAAAGCTATCTCGAGTGAGACTACGTAGCGCATTCTATGTGTTGTGTTGCCTTCTAGTTTACCAGGAGGGACGATAGTGTTAGAGGCTTTGCTGGAAACCTGAATAGACATGAACCTTGGGTCACTCAGTACAAACTCAGAAAGAATATAATAGTAACCAACACCAATCATTGATGGAAACATGTAGACATGGCATTTCTCTTCATCAATAGTCATCTTAATCACATCAATGTGACTATCTCTCCCCCTTTGACATCAGTGGAAAATGATATTTCTCTCCTTGGGGCTGCTCCCCCTTCCTGAATTCTCCTTGGGGATCCTCCCCTTGTCTGGACTGCTTTGATCTTCCTCTAAATAATATCTCCCCTTTTGAACAATGGATATCAATCTGATGTAATGTTGAAGACATATCGCTCATGCTCCCCCTGTGACCATCATTCCCCTTGGAAACATGCATGTGTGTTCTCTCTCCAAGCATCTATCTCTCTATCATGCATCTGATGAATCTCTGCTCCTGGAAACATGGGAAGAAGAATGACTCCCCATGTGGGTATGTCTCCCCCTATCTTCTCTGCAAGATGAAAAATATGAGCACATACAGAGCACATAGCACACTTCACAGAAGGTGTAGAAGCCGCAAAGTCCAGCAAGCAATCAACATTCACTATTATGGCACCACCAAAGCAAGCAAAAACAAGCCAAACTGCCAGACAACCCAGGGTTAGAACCAGGTCATGGGTACAATTGGTGGAAGGCAAAAAACAACCGTCAGAGGTCGTTAATGTCGACGAAATCCCATCCCCAGACACAACATCGGTGAACCCCACACCTGTAGTGGAAGAAATCCAATAGCTAACACCGGAGGGCATGAATGTAGATACCCCAACAGAGGCATAGGAGCAATAGAACTAGGATGCAAAAACCCTGAAGGAGGCGCAACCAGAGAACATCGAAGCAGCTCCGAGAGTCAATGGAATGGTGACGAATCAAGAAGCAGTAGTTGAGCCAAACAAGTCTCAAACCACCGTGTTAGACCACCCACTAGAAGGAATAGTAAAGGATGTCACAGGTTAGCCAGAATGGTATTCCAAAGCATAAACGGTAGTTGTTGGTACCTTGAGCCAGCCACCACCGAAGAAAGACAACCAGCAGGTACCTAGGTCACCTCGCAAGAAACCCATCGCAGCCCTCATTCTACCGCATATACCAGATGGGGTACAAGTGGAATCAGGCTTGTTAGGGCATATCAACAAGCTAAAATACTCAGACCACGATGTAGAAGACACAGACAAGTTTTTCCAATTTGCATAGAGAGTATACTTGGAGACTATGGGCATAAATCTGGTTGGAGAACCGATTGATCAGCCACTCCAATGGGCAACAAGGTTGGAGAAAATAGGAATTTTAGGTCTATTGGATCTACCACATTTAGGCAGAGGTCAGTACGCAAGCCAGTGCATCGAACATTTGTTAGCAGTCACACATGGAGGGGACATATGGTTGGACAAGCTCGTCTCAATAGACGTAGAGATTATTACACACATAACAGGATTGTCATCCCAAGGCATGGATCCCACGCAATTCCTCGATGATAAGACAAAGGAGAAAATGATTTCGGAGGAGATGAAGAAGAAATACAGTATTGATAGGGGGACGCGAGGCATCATCATCAAGAGGATCAATGATGTCACAACACAAATGGGTGCAAAAATCTTAGCCCGTAAGCTGCTGAGAAAATGCCGCAAGGAGGAAGTTCTGGTTGGGGTTGTCATAGTTGCAACTTAGTGTGTTGAGGGCACCATAGTGAGCTGGGCACCCTCTCTCTTGAACTTGTTCCTGGATGACTGCAAGGATGTGCAGGATCTAGGAACATAATTTCACTACTCATGGCTAATCATGTTGATAGCTATCGTAGGATGGAAGGAAGCGAGTTACACATTCTTTGACACTAAACCCAAGCCGAATTAGGGAGTGAGGTATTTATCACTTGGCTTTGCGTTAGATGCCAAGCATAAGAAAATGAACACAGTTGTATTCAAAGGATACCTTCACGACCTACAGGAAGCCATCTCTAACATGTGGAGGATCACACCACAGGCTTTCGCGCAGTACCGGGACATCGCCAACTTTAAGGCCACGTGACATGCGATGTGGATACAGGCGCGGAAGGACCCCAACAAGAAGTGGCTACAAATGTGCTACTATATCATAGAGGGTGACATTGACATGGTGATCAAAGACTAGGAAGACAAGTGGAAGATTCCAGTCCTCACCCAAGACTTGCTGGAAAGGACAGCAGAAGAAGAGGCAGCACAGGGAGAAACACAGCCTCAAGAAGTCTCAGTTCCCAACAAATGGAGGACGGGCCAAACAAAGACAAAGCAAACAAACGAAGGCACAATGAAGACAGGGACCCATAAGAGGAAGAAGGATAATACACAGCTGGCCAAAGAACAGTCAAAACAGACCGAAGTCGTGCAAGGGACCACACCAAGTCCTAATCCCCAAGAACCAGACCTTAATAAGAGACCAATGACTCAGAAAGGAGGTGCATGCAAGAAAATGAAGGTGCAAAGAACACCCACGGAATACACAATCACGGAGGATGATGCTGAGATGGTAGCCTGAATGGTTCAGGATTGTATAGCTGAGGATTTTGACAATGTTGCGCACCATAGGGATAGGATTCAGGAGGAGCTGGAAGACATGCAACAATTCCTCAAGCAGATCGGGGAAGCGCAGATAGTGGGCAGCAGCATGGGAACATGACCATCTGCATCACATACAGAAGAAAGACTAGAAGAAGGAGAGCGAGACACAGTTCATACAATACCGCAGCTGAGCGCAACATTCCACATCACACCTAGTATGTTGCGCATGGACGAGATCATGGGGCAGACACTCTTGAAGGACTTAAGCCAAATCCAATTGGTATTGTCACGGATACCATCCAAATCTCTACACAAGTTGCAGGTTAGCATTACCCATGAGGTACAGTCCCGTGCATGCACATACTTAGTCGAATTGCAGCAGGAAACAAAGAAGCGGGACGCGCTGGAAATAATATGTGAGAAAGCTAAGTTCGAAACCCAAGAGGAAAGGGAGCATAGGAATGGATTGGAGCAGAAAGTCATAGGAACATACAAGAAGATTCCAAACACCACACAGACAGATGAACTTATAGCAGCATAAAATATTGATCAGATTGCACAGGCAATCGATCAATATTAGAAGGAGATCGAGAATCTCCATGAGAAGCTCACACTCACTACTCCACCAGCAGTAAAGGAGAAAATAAAGAAGGAAGCAATAGAACAATTGTAGGAGATAGAGCAATAGGTCAGCACAGCAGTCGACTTGTTCTATAAAGCAGCACAACTTTGGACAAAGTTAGAAGATGATCAGAAAGTCCAGAAGTGGGACAAGGAAGAAGAAATGATAAGCACAGCTATCCAGGACCTCAAGAAGAGGTAGAAGAAAATGTCCATCGCGAAGCACATCAAAGGGGTGCAGGACATGAAGAAATTGCAGGAAGAACTCACCATTGCGCAAACACAGAAGAAGGAGCGTCAGGCTCAAATGGAACCATTTCAAGAGCACGTAGTAGAAGTCCTAGCACAAGCAGAGGAAGCCAAGACACATATATCACAGACTTAGGCAGAGTGGATGGAATTGATCAGTGATGAAATTGCAGTCCAGATAGTGGACACACTCAAGGAGAAGACTGTGCAGGCGCAGACACAGGAAGAAAAGATCAAAGAGAAGTTTTAGGCGGTCACCAAGGAGATCGAAGGTTTGTGTTAGGTGGCTCGGTACGAGCCACATGTCAGTGTTGGGGGCCTGTTGGAAGTGGGCCAAAGCAGAAAGAAAGATGATTTTTGGGAAATAAGGCACACAAGAGGAAAGCGACAGCTGGAAGGAAGAGAAGCATGTTGGCATGCAGGGAAGACCTAGCGACGTTAGGGTTAGGATTTTTGCAGCGTATTTTAATGGCTGAAGAGCCAGAAACATATAAATATAGATATTGAGGTATCATAGGGGGGTTGTTTGAAGTATTATCGAGTTTAGCTAGTTATCTACAAGTGTTATGATATGCAATATATTGTTGTATGACCTATTTTGAGTAATTTTTTGACATAGAGAGGATGAAGGAGGGAAGATCTTGAGGGTTAGATCGCAGGCTGAGGATCCTGGTGCGATCTAGTCCGGCTCATATAGATCTTACCCAAATGGGAAGAGTTGTAAGCTCGTGGTGTTGTATTGGTAGAACGGCTATAATAAAAGAGTTGAGAGCCAAATCTTTGTGGATGTAGCCCGGGAGGGGGTGAACCACGGTAACACCTGTGTTATGAGATTGAATGCATGTGCGTCTTTATTTCTTTTAAGTAAATATTTCTATACTGAATGAATGAGTTGTTATATTTCCTGCATAATCATGAATGGCAATACTTGGTGTCTAAAAGCTATAATAGTCGTTCAATATACAGTTCTCATATCTCACACTCAATCCTAGGTTGTAAACACATGAGTATTGCAGCCACCCATTAAAGCTATCTCGGGTGAGACTACGTAGCGCATTCTATGTGTTGTGTTGCCTTCTAGTTTACCAGGAGGGACGATAGTTTTAGAGGATTTGCTGGAAACCTGAATAGACATGAACCTTGGGTCACTCAGTACAAACTCAGAAAGAATATAATAGTAACCAACACCAATCATTGATGGCAACATGTAGACATGGCATTTCTCTTCATCAATAGTCATCTTAATCACATCAATGTGACTATCTCTCCCCCTTTGACATCAGTGGAAAATGATATTTCTCTCCTTGGGGCTGCTCCCCCTTCCTGAACTCTCCTTGGGGATCCTCCCCTTGTCTGGATTGCTTTGATATTCCTCTAAATAATATCTCCCCTTTTGAACAATGGATATCAATCTGATGTAATGTTGAAGACATATCGCTCATGCTCCCCCTGTGACCATCGTTCCCCTTGGAAACATGCATGTGTGTTCTCTCTCCAAGCATCTATCTCTCTATCATGCATCTGATGAATCTATGCTCCTGGAATCATGGGAAGAAGAATGACTCCCCATGTGGGTATGTCTCCCCCTATCTTCTATGCAAGATGAACAATATTATACCACTGCAATCTACTTCTGCTACAAATGTTACTTCTCAACCGGAACATAGATCAACTACTCAAGAATGATCTTCTCTTCCTATGACGATCCTTGGACCTGTCCATGCATCAAACTCATTCTATACCATACATCATGAAGCAAAATATATGTCAACAATGAATAGAGAATCATAAACAAAACATCAACCATGTACATCATGTGCCATACTATGTGCCAACCATTCACAATACCCATGTACATCAATACCATGCAATATACCATAAGATATCATAAATGGAGTGTATCAACCATATTCCAAGAACATGTGCCAACTGTGTACCAACCATATGCCTCTACCAACATTCCAACCATGTGCCTCAAACAAGTGTCATATCACTCATGAAATGCCTCTACCATGAACCAAGTGCCACAACCATGTATCCCAACCATCAATATATCAACCAAGCATCATAACAGGTGTCTCAACTATAACATCCCATACATCATGTACCAATGCAAGTGAATCAACCATGCACTAAACCTCAACAATATAAACTACAATCAAGATGTGTTCGCATACATGTATGCCATATCAACCATAAACCATGTGCCAATCATACAGCTAGCAAGTGCCTCTAATAGTGTACCAAATATGTAACAATCATGCATCAACTATATATCAATCTATGACTCATCAATGATGTACAACATAACCACCTCATCAACTCATCAACTAGATGTCCCAATATGTAGCTCAACCACATGCCAAATGCATGCACCGAGACATACAACAAATATGCCTCTAACAATTCATCATAAGATATATCAATGGAGCTCACATATGTACCAGCCATGTACCATGACAGATATGCTTCAAAAATCATTCACTACAACAAGTACTAAGCAACCAATAGTACCTCTAAACATGTACTAAGAGTGTCCCTCAATAGATCAATGATATGTCTCTATCTAACATCACATCAAAATGAATTGTCCCATAAACAACATGCCATATCATCACTGACATAACCAACAATGTTCCTCAACAGTAAATGTCTCAATCCACACTCTATGGTTAGTACCATGCATCCAAGATAGACTTTAAACACTCAACCATATGTCATCACCATACATACATCAAATACACATGCCAACATATAATCATGAAAACCTATAATAAACCATGTCAGACCCTGCAAAACAGAGTTATACCATCAAACATGCTGCAACTCATCTGCATAGCCTTATTTTCCAAGGATTTTACCACAAGTACGCAGTCGGTTCTACAGACAACTTGTGTATGTACACGACCTTTCTATAGGTCACCTCGCATATGTACGCAAATTCTCCCACAAGAGCCCGCATATGCTTCAGAAAAAATCAAGCTTGAGCTTGCCTCATGGCTGCCATTGTGTTCTGGTTGTTTAGTCTTCTTCATCTACTTCTGAAGGTGTCCCAACTTCTCAGAACTTGAGATCTAAGCTTCCATATTTTCAAAATCGTCTTCCTTCCTAGCTTCATGTGTTCTTCTTGTCATGCTATATGAAGAACTCCTCATGGATTGTCTTCTTGTGTTCTAGCAATCCTGGGATTTGTGGCCAAACCCACTACAATTGTAGCATCTCATGGTGTGACAATAAGAAGCAATGTGTCCCACTTGATTACATATCCAACACCTTAGGGTGTTATGAAACCTTCCATTATCTTTCCTTGCATAATCTCTGCAATCCAAATCTTTGTGACCATATTCATTACATGAGTAGCAGTGACCATGAAAAACATTTTCATACCTTTGCTTTGGTGTCCATATTGAAGGTGTCTCTCTTCTGAATTTGCTTTGAGGTGTAAAGATGGCTTCTTGATGTCTTCCTTTCTTTGTTCTTGTGAAAGTTTCCTTAGTTTGTGTAGATGGTTGACTTGCAACATTACCTCCACCTTTTGAGAATGAAGGACTTACCTCATGCTTCTTAGAAGTGTTGG
The DNA here is from genome assembly GCA_009831015.1 of Picea engelmannii. NCBI lineage: Eukaryota > Viridiplantae > Streptophyta > Pinopsida > Pinales > Pinaceae > Picea > Picea engelmannii. The sequence continues at coordinate 559,749 of ML787883.1, read as the reverse complement.
ATTCAAGATGTACTTCCTTGTTGTATCCAAGACCTGATTTATCTCATCCAAGATTGTTGAGTTGTTCATGAACTTGATGTGAGTGTTTGACTTCTCTACTTTCTTTATAAGATCAACAACTTCAGCTTCCAACTTATGGCATGACTCTTCCTTTTCATTTACTTGATTCTTCAATAGTTCCTCTATTCTTTTGGTTTCTTAAATTTTAGTCTTAAGATTGACATTAACTTCAAGAATTTTTCTAAGCTCATCATCTATCTTCTTATTTTCTTCTATTTCATTCTTTAGTCTTTTGATCTCTTCTTCTTTTTCTTCTGATTGAGTCTTTTTACTTTCTTCTTGTTCTTTAAGCATTTTCTTTAGTGCCATGGTATATCTTGGGTATTTTTCTAGGGCTTCCTTGGTGTATTTTTCAAGATACTCAAAAGCAATTGAGTAATGTCCTATTTCACTGATAACATCATCTAACTCAGATAAAACTTTATCTTTAAGCTTCAACAAAGCTTCCTCTTCATCTATAGGATAATTGTCATCTGATTCTACACAAACTGCTTCTAAATTTTCTTCTTCACTTGTACAGAAACATTCAACATCATCACACTTAGAATTATTTCAATCAGAGGATTTTGGAGAGTCTTTACCTTCATTGTTCTTGATGGAATTATCTTCAATGTCTTCCTTTTTTCCTTGATATGTCTTCTCTAGCTTCAGCCATAGATCCTTGGCGGAAGTACATTGTTCCATGCTTTCTTTGAAAGAAATTGAGAGTCCATTGAAAATGGTCTTGAGAGCCAATGCATCATTCTTATTTTCTTCCTTTTGAGCTACAAACTTTGACTTATTCTTCAAGGGAAATGATCCACCAATAGTTTCTTTCCAAACACCTACTCCACCTACTCCTTTTTCTTTCAAATACCCTTTCATTTTTATTCTCCATGTTGAATAATTTTTATCATCAAAGATTGGAACTTTATCATCCATTTGTGTGTCCATGGATCTCCTCCAAGCTTTTTAATGCTTATAGTGAAGGCCTTCTCTGATACCAATTGTTGTACACATCGATCACACTGAGAGGGGGGGGTGAATCAGTGTGAGGGTTATTTTTACACTTCTCACAAAACTTTAGTTAGCAATCACCATTCACAACATCATTACTTATTACTTCCATTCATACTTAGTTGCTTGCATGTAAATATATCTCAATTACATACATTAATAATAAAGAGTTATTCACCATCACAATAAAGAACACAAGGAACACCAGATTATGTATAAGTTTATTTTGTATTATGGACTACAATCCTTGGGTTTTATCAACACCAACTGAAATAGAGCACCAACTCTCAATGCAAGACCCAACTTCTGTATCTCAACACCAAATGAGATGTGAGGAATCCAACCCTCAAGTACAATACCCAGCTTGTAGACATAAATCAATCTGTCAAACTGTACCAACAGTCTATACCAGCACAAGTGCATCAACTATGCACAACCTGTCACAACAACCTATCACCTCAACCTGTCTCATCAATCTCATCACCCAATCCAATTTGCAACTTTATAATAGACCTGGTGTATATGATCATAGACCTGCAAACCTTCCTTAACTTTAACAACAAGAGACTAGAATTTTCATCAAAATTTACTTTAGTTTCACATGACTAATTTTGGATTAGTCAACAACCCTAACTTGCAACAATCATAACTTTGTACCTGTAATGAATAAAGGTCAGAAAATGGTACACAATGTTCTTTAGTGTATTTTCTACAATTCCTCTAGGTCTCAGTGCTTGGAACCTCCTAGAAAAGGAGTTATAGAAAAAATGGCATACCTTGCTGAATTTTGGATTATTCTAGAGAGCGAACTTGTAGAGCATGCCCCGGATGAAATATTTGTTATATGGATCTGAAAATAGTGTACAACATAATGCAGATTGTACTATAACCAATAAATTTTGTCTTACTGAATTTGGATATGTTATGTATAAGTTATGACGTTTTTACCCAAAACACATGTTTTAGACTAGTTTCAGGACTAGCCACAAACCCTATTTTCCATGGAGTGTAACTCCCAAAATACAATGACCCACAAGTTGAAATTTTTATCACAATTACTTGGATATGTTTTCTCAACAACCTCCATATTTCAAGGTCTGAATCATTCTATAAAAATAGTTATTGTGAAAATGGTGAGATGACCTGTAAATAACATACCTTAGAAAGCATCATCAAAAAACTTTATCCTCTCTTGAATTTCGGCCTTTTTTACTTCACCTTCCCTCTGAAATTCGCCTTATATCTCCTTTGGTTACCTCAGTCACTTGTAGATATTCAATATTCTCAATGAATACTAATGGGAGACCCTTTCTCTCTTATTTATACTCTCCAAGTAGCTTCCGCTAGAAGTATCCACTTAACCACTTTGTCCATTTAACCACTTTATCCACAAATAGTAAACTCTCCAATTCTAGTTGCAACTAATTTATTTTTAATTGTTTTCTTTTTGCAATCACTTAACCCATGACTAACCACTTTGACTGGTCAACTTCTTCTAGGAGCTTCTAGAATAATTTGACTTCTTTGACCTTCTAGAGGCTTCTAGATAACTCATGAGGGTTCTCGAACTTCACATGGCCATAACTCTCCATCCATGAGGATTTATGTGACGTTCCACATATCACCGGAAACAACATGACATATATTATCCATATGGAATAGTTTCTCCATCAAATTCATTAATATTCATTACATTATTCCTTAATCAAACTTGGGTTCCCTAACCACACTGTTGAGCTACCTAACCATTTGGAATTCAAAAAGCGTCGTCCCATGAGGGATTTCACCATAAGGGGACCACTTTGAGAACTTTATCCAAGAGCGCCTTCCTGTGAGGGCTTCACCATAAGGGGACCACTTTGGATTTTATCGATTTGGTTATTCCTATCAACCATGACAAGACAACAATGACCAACCTTTACATCATGTCGTCTATACATCAATCCATGACAATATATCACTATGACACCACTTGACATCTTTGACATCAATTACATCTATGACAACGTAGGCTATCAATCAATACATCAATGATACAATGACAAGACATCAACTCTTTGACATCAATCACAACATAATGCAACACCTTCTTTGCATTGCATCAATACAAACCAAGAAATCCTTTTCAAGGTCTGTCAACCACTTTGATTGTTGTACAATATTTTCTTTAGTTGTGTAGTGTTGATGGAAAGTGCAAGTACGGGTCCATTTCCCATGAATCTATTGTTCATGAATCAACACCATAATATCCACTTCATCCTTGTTACTTATAAAGGTTGTAATTCCCAACTCTTTCTTTTCTATATTTTCTTGAGAGTCTTTAAAAATAATCAATTCTCTCTCATCTTCAAAATCTTAAATCTTGATAAAATAGATGATGGGTGGAATCAATAGAGAACTTAAGATATCTCTTCCTCCCTCAATTCTTTGATATTGATTATATGTGGTCTCATTATTGTAAATGAATTTGTCATTGCCTTCCTTAATTAGGAGATTTTTTTAATTCACATGGAAACTTATGAGAAGAGATAGTGTTGCTAGAAAAGAAAGTGCCACATATCGTGGGAAGTTTCTCAACTTCTTAGGGGTCTTCATCACCAAAAATGCCTCTATAAGATAGAGAACTCATGGATTTGAAAAAGTAGGAACCTACAAATCTACAATACCTTGCTACATCTTCTCTTCATCCTATAATCCCCCACTCTTGATTTTATTGGATACAAATTCTAATTCTTCT
>ML787883.1:472174-482897 GCA_009831015.1 Picea engelmannii | reverse complement strand
ATATTGGTGGCCACCCACCTATTCCAACTGGCTCCTCTTGACAGTTTGTAGTTCAACACGTTCTTATGTAATTCTTTGTAATTGTGGGTTCTACACTTCCAAGGATGTCTAAATCCCTACACATCTTCCAGGTGGAGATTGGTGGCCGCCCACCTAATCCAACTAACTTATTTTGGATGTTTTCATGTCAATATATCTTTTTGTACTTCCAGGGCCGTTTTGGGGCCCTAAATAGTGTTTTTTTGGCCTGCCACAGTCAGTCTATTGACAAAGTCAAAGTTTGATGGCATAATGTGTAGTTCTCGAAAAGACCTTTCCAACGGGCTATCACGCGCTTAAAGCGAAGGTCGTATGCAAAAGTTACGACCCCGGGAAGTTGAGGTATCATCTTACCCATCGAGGCCCACATAACTTTTGGTGTTTCATCTCTCAGGGTTAGGTTTTTGGATGTCTAGGGTTTTGGCATTCATGAGTAATGTTAAAAAGGCTTTTGGAGCCTCATTGTAATCATTTCTGCTGAGACGGATGCGCGTAGCAGCCACATCTCTTCTTAGAGATAGCTACCACCATTCGAGCAAGTTGTTTTCAGTTATGCAATTTTACAGTTTCAGCTTATTTTATTTATTCAATAGAAGTTAGTGTTCATTGGATATCTGTTGTTGTTCTCTATATCTCTGTGTTATTGTATTTAGTTTGTTATTCCTTTCGTTCCGCTCATAAATCCGGATCAAGCAACACCTTGGACCGATTACTATGAAGATGACCTAGGTTCAAATCCTAAAAGGCTAGCTCCTCAGCTGATGGGGTTAGTTAGTTGTGGCTTGCATCTAGGATGCCTTTGTTCAGACATGCCCTCTTAGATATAGCTGGAGTTTAAGAAGAGAGAAGAAAATGAAAGAACACAAATATCATTATGAAATTAAATATGAAAGACACTGGAGAAGGATCCGAAGAAAGTTTGGGATAAAATAGAGCATCTAACAGACTAGGATGAAAGGCCGGAAAACATAATCAAGTCCAGTTATGAAAATTGTGATTTCAAATTTAATACTGAGGGATCAAAGCCAATTTGAGATGCAAATCTCTTGATGTTTAAAAGATCCTGCCCATGAAAAAGAGTGTATCCTCCAAACTCATCCCTATGCACCCTGTTCTCTAGGGCATACCCAACATCTTGAAAGAAAGAAAACCTCGGGATCAAAACCACAGAGAAGAATCCTGGCTTGGATGGAATGCACCATGCCCAACAACATGGACTTGAGTTCCCCATGCGAAAATCTAGACATAGTGGAATAAACGAAAAATCACAGAAGTTGCTAATCACAGAGTGGCATCAACCAAAAATAGTGAAAGAGAGAGCCCTAACTCAGAGACAACAAATAGTGTTGCCATGGGCACCAAGTGTTGCAAATCTGGGGAAAGCTTCGCCCCAAATACAAGAACAAAATCAAAACCATCATAAGAACAACCCTTATGGGAAGTGGTTGCATGTGAAAACCCCTCCCTTTACATATCTGAAGCCAGGTCCTCGTGTGTGTGTTTATAACCTCTGAGTGTGTCTATCTAGATGAGGTCTACTAGAAACTTAGAGCAATTATTATGAAGATGACCTAGGTCCAAATCCTAGTGAGCTAGCTCTTCCCTATGTGTGTCTGTCGATTGTGGCTTGTGGTTGGGCCTCCTTTGCTAGGGCACATGCCCTCTTAGATATAGTTGGATTTTCTGAACATATAAGAAAATGAAAGGACAAGAATGCCACTCTTAAATTAAATATGGATGATGGCCCTAACTCAAAGACAACAAACAGTGTTGCCTCAGGCACTAAGTGTTGCAAATCTGGCGAAAGCTTCTCCAGATCTGCAACACTTGGTGCCACCAATGTCTCTCTCTAGTCTCTCTTGGGTGGTCATCCTCTTGGTCCTTGTCCACTTGCACCTTTGTTAGTATTATGGTCGGCTCTGACTGCACTGTATTTTTGAGGGTTTTTTTTCTATTCATATAGTCTAAAAACTACGAACTACAAATTACATGCATTGGAACAGGGGAAATAGAAGTTGACCACAACTTCCTATGGTAAAGTGTGCAAGTTTTTACCTTTTATTTTAAAAGAATTTGCACATTTCTTTTGGGAAGCCTCACCCGTTTCTTTGGATATCCCTTTAGGTGGAATAGAAGGAGGTCTCCTCTCATACAAAGTCTTTGGAAAGCCTTCTCTTTTTATGTTTATGGGAAGTAGGCTTTGATCTATTACTAATTGAATTGTTATAAGCAATTATATCTTTGTCTAAGGAATCTAACGATGTCCCTTCACTAGATTTTTGAGTCTTGACATTGTGGAACCTCTTCCTCGAAGGGATTTTACCATTGTTACTTGAAATCTGTCCTTGATGCAATTGTTTCTAAATTTCAATCAAACTCTAAAGTAAGGTAGCATTTATCTCATTCGGTTCTTCTTGAGCTCTTCTTATCTTTTCATTATCTACCCTACAACTCCAAAGTTCCGCTTTCAAACTTCTCATGGTTTTTTCCATGTTTGAGGGAATCTTAATATTTATTCCGTCATTAGACTCAGCTTCTAGACAATGTGGTAAATCTTCCATGGTAATACTTACTAATATCAATTGCCTGTAATGTCTTAACACTATTCACTCTGGCCCTGTATCTCTCTTTCTATGCTGGAACAAAGAAAAATAATCTGTTAATTTTGTTTTAATTAACAGAACATCAAAACTATCATCAATCCCTCTTCGTCGAGCCCATATAGACCTAGTGTTATAACCTTGGCCTTCATTCCTAAACCATGTAGGTCTAGTGTTTGAACCTAGCTCAAATACCACTTTGTCACTAACCCAAACCCTAATCATTGTCAGGATGGTGGGGTGCTTCAAATTTTCTTTTATCCAATTTAAATTAGTGCTATGATACCATTTTGTCATGAATCTAACCCCATAATCATTTTAGGGATGGTGGGATGATTCAAAATTTATTTTATCCAATTTAAATTAGTGCTCTAATACCACTCTGTCACACACCCAATGTCCTCCATACCTTATTGAGGATACAGGGTACTCGAAAATTTAAATTCATGCTCTAAATGCCAACTTAGCATGTCCCTAGATTTAAAATTCAAATTAAGGAGCCCATTACTTTTTTTTTAACAGTACTTGTGGAAACCACCTCGACCATAAAGTCTTTAAACATTGGGTACCAAGTTTATTAGTGCCACATGTCATCTCCATGTTAGACATGGAATAAAACTACACATCCCTCTCATGTGAGATTGTAGATTGATTGACTGATTGATTGATTTTAATGACGTCCATGAGGCTAAACAACCTAAGGGACCAAGAGAATAACAACCCTAACTCATCTTCATACTCTTTTCGATGTCGGATCTTTCGCTGTGAATCTTGACTAGAAGACTAGCAATCTGGTTGATCTTATCCTCGTCAAATAACGGGTGCATGTTGTCGACCTTTAAGCTGATTTCATATTGATTGTGAATATCCTTGTAGGCTACACATTCCATGACAAAGTGTCACTCTGTCTCCACCACACCCTTGTTGCAGAATATACAAGTTCTCTCCTCCCAAACTTCCTTGGATACCCTCCACCTACCGGTCTCACATCCAAGGTGATGTGAACCCGTCCTCAGTTGTGCAATTGACAACCTTGCTTTTCCTTTAATAGTTGCCCCTAAATATGTTTTCTCACTATGGTCACAATTTGGGTTAAACTCCTTGATGCAGTATGTTTTTTTACGCCTAGTGTGATTGATCCACATGACAGTCCTAAATTTTTCATTCACGAAAATACCAATAAAAAAGGAGTCATAAGGTGTCAATGGAAGGGTCTATCCCCAAGCATAGGTGCAAAGAAATTTTAAGGCACCAATGAGAGAATTCATTTCAATCACTGATAACAAGAAAAAGCATAGGGTGCCAATGAAAAAATAATAATTTAAAGCACCCATGAGGAAAGAACTTTTTATCCATCACCGATGGGGAAGAATTTGACTCAATCACCAAAGGGGAAGTATATTGCAATTGCCAATGATGAGAGAAGATTAGGGCGCCGATGAAAAATATTTCCAAGCGTCGATCCAAGGATAATTCTAGGCACCAATGGGAGAGATAAACCCAAGCGTCGGGGGAAAATGGCCATGCAAGCGCCAGTCCAAGAGGAAATCGACATTGTCAATACCAGAGAAAATCAAGTGTGTAGATGATGCAGGCATGCCCATTCACTGACGGGGAAAATTCATCGACCATTGATGGAGTGATTTTTCTGCCATTTGCTGATGGAGAAAATACATTACCAACCATCAATGGAAAGGTGAGTCAAGGCACCCAATTGAAGGTGAATGTCACATCACCGATGGGGAAATTCTCTGCCAATTGATGATGATAAATCTCAGCTCAATCGTTGAAGAGAAGAGGGTCTGAAGACGTAGATTGAAGATTAGTTTAAGGTACCTATGCAAGGTAAATCAAATGCCGATGGAAATAATTGTGTGGTAGTCGCATTTTTGGGTTATATTATCTGTTTAATTTTACTCGAAATTTGGTGAGAAATTGTTGGATATACAGATTCGAGTGGTTAAGTCTGTTTACCAGGGGTTTTATAGCATCTTGAATCCATTTATACATTTAGAAATGCAATTTAAACAACAGAAAATTGTGATTTAGCCCAGATTTATATCACAGATTCCAACGAAAAATGCTAAAACGTAAAATGTTTAGACAACACCAATAATTGTTACCAATTACTGATGAGATGGTTCTGAAGGAACTAATGCTTGAGTTTTCGGCATGCCTGTGACAGTTGGAGGGGCCTCTTCTTCGAATATAACCGTCTCTGCCATTTGTTGTTTTGAAATTGCCACGTTTCATTTGCATTCGCTGAATTGAAGCCCGTCAAACTCTATTTATAGAATGTAATTCTTGTTTATGCCCAGGGTGTGTTAGTGATAAAATTGTGTTACTTGTGCACTGTAACAGAGAGTAGTCTGAAATTTTTCTGTGTAAAAATAGAGCATACTCTGTTTTTTACTGTTTTATAATAGAGGTACTTTGTACCCTCTTTTTACTATTTGGAATAAAATATTGCGACAGTGATTTCCAGAATTTGATATCTAAGTTTTACTTTTGTTTCCCATAAGCTATAGCCGACAATCACTGATCATATTTTCAAACAGAGTTTATTTTTGAATCTGTATTTTCTAGGCGTGACTCCTCAGCGAGCACTTAAATCCATTTTTTCAGATTCTTCATTTGGTATCAGAGCATTGGTTAGTGGTTGTTTGCAGTTTGTGGTTGTTTACAGCTAGAAGAAGGAGACAATGGCCCAAAATAACAATTCAGTTCAATACCAGATTCCTCTTTTCTGTGGGGAAAATTATGAGTATTGGAGTGTGAAGATGAGAACTTTGCTCATCTCACAAGATTTATGGATGCTTGTTTTTGTAGGGTACACAGAGCCAGCGCATCAAGATGCTTATAATGCATTATTAGTTGATCAGAAGATAGAATTGAAGGAGAATAGGAAAAAGGATGCTAAGGCTCTGTTTCCTCTTCAAACAGAAGTTGATATCTTTGTGTTTCCAAAAATTGCAGAATGTCGAATTTCCCATAATGCTTGGGAAACTTTGGAAAAACCTTATAAAGGTTCTATCAAGGTAAAGGTTGTTAAACTCCAGATGTTGAGATGAGATTTTGAGTCTCTATCTATGAAAGAAAGTGAAAATGTTGAATTTTTTATCACTAGAGTTCAAAATATTGTAGATGCTATCCATGCTCATGGTGAAATACTTGAAGATAGGAAGATTGTTGAAAAGGTTTTAAGAAGTCTTCCAAAAAAGTTTGATCCAATTACTATTGCTATAGAAGAGTCAAGGGATTTATCTCAGCTAACTCTTACTGATTTATTTGGTAGTCTTCAAGTTCATGAAGACAGGTTGAAAAAGAATGAGGAACCTTTTGATCAGGCTTTTCAAAGTAAGTTGAAAGTTAATGAGAAAAAGAAACAACTTTCAACTGCCATGACTGAAGCTTCTACTCCTTTTTTTAGAGGAGGTAGAGGTCGTGGCAGAGGTAGAGGAAGAAGTAGTAGCTCTGGCAGAGGCATTTTTCATTGTAGCTACTGTAATAAAGATGGTCACCTTGAAAGTTATTGCTTTAAGAAGAAGAGAGACACCTCTCAAGCAAATTTAAGCAAGGAAGAAGGTGAAATCTCTCAAATTATGTTTCTTACAAGTAATTGTCTTGAAGCTAAAGATGATTTTACATGGTATTTAGATAGTGGTTGTTCAAATCATATGATTGGAAACAAAAGTCTGTTTGTAAAGTTAGATGAGAGTGTGAAGGTAAAAGTAACTTTTGGCAATGATAATGAAGCAGATATAATGGGTAAAGGTACCCTTGCCATAAAAGTCAAGAATGGAGGTGTTATGTATGTACAAGATACTTTGTTTGTTCCAGGTTTAAGGCACAATTTGATTAGCATAGGGCAGCTAAACTCTAAAAATTACAAGACTTTTTTTGAAGGAAGATTTTGTAAGATTTTTAACAAAACTGCCCTAGTTGCTGAAGTTCCTATGACAGAAAATATGATGTTTTTGATGAGAATGGAATCAAATGTAACTTGTTTGAAGGCCTCAGTTGATGTGTCTTGGCTTTGGCACAAAAGGTTAGGACACCTTAATTTTGGATCTCTTTCTATGCTACAAAAGAAGAATTTAGTAAGAGGTTTATCCTCTTTCACAAATCCTGGTAACAAGTTATGTGAAGGTTGTGTAATAGGGAAGCAACACAGAGATAGATTTCCTTTAAATCAATTTAGAGTAGCAAAGCCTTTGGCTTTAGTACATGCATATATTTGTGGCCCAATGCAAACTTTGTCCCTTGCAGAAAACAAATATTTCCTTCTTTTTGTCGATGACTTTTCAAGAATGTCCTGGGTTTATTTTCTAAGTGAGAAGTCTCAATCTTTTAGCTTTTTTCAAAAATTTAAAGCATGCGCTGAGAAGGAATCAGGGTTCTATTTGAAAGTTTCAAGAACTGATAGAGGAGGAGAGTTCATCTCCAATGATTTTAAAGAATTTTTCAGCTCACATGGCATAAAAAAGGAGTTAACTATAACTTATACTCCTCAACAAAATGGTACAACAGAAAGGAGAAACAGAACAATTGTAGAGATGGCTAGATGTATGTTAAAAAAAATGTGTTTCCCAAACATATATTGGGCAGATGCAGTCCATTCAACAGTATATATTCTCAATAGAAGTCCTACAAAAATGGTAAAGAACTCTACTCCTTATGAAGCTTGGTTTTGTAGAAACCCAATTGTTTCTCATTTGAAAATTTTTGGGTCTACATGCTATGTTCATATTCCTTCTGAACTAAGACAAAAGCTTGATGGAAAGTCTGTAAAATGTATTTTTATTGGATACTCAGATGAAAGTAAGGCTTATAGGTCTTATGATCCACTTACTGATAATATTTATGTAAGTAGAGATGTGATATTTGATGAAGGGGGAGTTTATTTTAAGGATGAAAGTGAAGATAAATTGGTTACCCCACATATTGAGAATTTAATCCTTGATGATAATGATTCATCAAAACATCCATCTACAATGGCAATTTCAGGTTCATTTGCAAGAGGTTCTCCATCAAAGGCATCTTCATCTAGTTCATCAACAAGTTCTCAAGCAACATCTCCTTCATCTAGTTCATCAACAAGTTCTCAAGCAACATATCCATCTAGTTCTCCTAGAAAAACCATAAGTTTGAAGGAAAATTATGAGACATCAAGGTATGCTAATGATCATTTTGCTCTTATTTCTTCTGCAAATGTTGAGCCTGTCAATTTTAAAGAAGCTTGTTTTGTTGAGCCATGGGTGCAAGCAATGGAGGATGAAATGTCTCAAATACATAAAAATGACACATAGGAGTTAGTTGAACTCCCTCGTGGAAAATCTTCCATTGGAGTAAAGTGGATTTACAAGCTGGAATTTAATATGGATGGAAGCATTTCAAAACACAAGGCATGTTTAGTTGCAAAGGGGTATGTGCAACAAGAAGGCATCGACTATGAAGAGACATTTTCTCCTGTAGCAAGAATGGAAACTATAAGAACCTTTCTTTCCATAGCATCTCAATTAAAACTAATAGTTTATCAAATGGATGTTAAATCTTCTTTCTTAAATGGATATTTAAAGGAAAAAGTTTATGTTGAACAACCTCAAGGTTTTATTGTTGAAGGTAAAGAAGATAAGGTGTATAGGATTTCGAAGACACTTTATGGTCTTAAACAAGCTCCTAGATCTTGGTACTCTAGGATTGATAAATACCTTCATGATCATGGTTTTGTTAAGTGTTCTTTTGAAAGTGCAGTCTACAAAATGGTCATTGGATCAGATTTTATTATTCTTTGCTTGTAAGTAGATGACTTGATATTTATGGGCACCTCAATATCACTTGTGAAGGAGTTTAAAGAAGAAATGAAATTAGAATTTGAGATGTTTGATTTGAGAGAAATGCAATATTTTTTGGGCATGCAAATCAGCCAAACAACTGAAGGTGTATCTATTTTTCAAACCAAATATGTTGAAGACATGTTGAGGAGGTTTAACATGTAGAATTGTAAAGCTGTGAGTACTCCTCTTGATGTTGGGAGCAAATTGATGAAAGAAGATGAATCTTCTCTCTGTGATGCCACTCAGTATAGATCCATGGTTGGCAGCTTAATGTATCTGACCACTACTAGACCAAATATTATGTTTTATGTAAGTCTGGTTGCTAGGTTCATGAATCAACCCCATGAGTCTCATTGGAAAGCAACTAAAAAAATACTCAGATATGTAAGTGGCACCCAATTTTTTGGATTGTTTTATAATGCTACTAATAATTTCAATGTTGTAGCATACACAGATGCAGATTGGGCAGGTAGCTTGGATGATCGCAAAAGTACTTCAAGATATGATTTTCTTTTTGGAGGAAATCTTGTTTCCTGGAGCAGCAAAAAGCAACACACAGTTGCTCTTTCTACAACCGAAGCAGAGTACATTGCAGCATCATCTACAAGCACTCAAGTCATTTGGATGGCAAGATTGTTAGAAGAATTGGGCATGGAAATTCGTAAACCTATTAAAGATTATTGTGGCAATCAAAGCATAATCTCTATGACAAAGAATCTAGTTTTCCATAGCAAGAGTAAAGACATTGATATTCGCCATCACTTCATTAGAGAGCTTGTCCAACAAGAGTTTCTCTTTTTTGAATTTTGTAAATCTAAAGATCAGCTTGCAGACATTTTTACGAAGGATCTTCCAAAGAATTGATTGGAGAAACTCAGATCACAGTTGGGAATTCTCAAACTTGACATTAAGGGGGAGATTGAAGGAACTAATGCCTAAGTTTTCAGCATGCCCGTGACAGATGGAGGGGCCTCTTCTTCGAATATAACCATCTCTACCATTTGTTCTTCTAAAATTGCCACATTTCTCCTCTTAAATCTCCACATTTCATTTGCATTCGCTGAATTGAAGCCCATCAAACTCTATTTATAGAATGTAATTCATGTTTATGCCTAGGGTGTGTTAGTGAGTTTTGTTAGTGATAAAATTGTGTTACTTGTGCACTGTAACATAGACTAGTATGAAATTTTTATGTGTAAAAACATAGCATACTCTGTTTTTTATTGTTTTGTAATAGAGGTACTTTGTACCCTCTTTTTACTGTTTGGAATAAAATATTGTGACAGTGATTTCCAAAATTTGATATTTGAGTTTTACTTTTGTTTCTCATAAGCTATAGCCGATAATCATTGATCATATTTTCAAACAGAGTTTATTTTTGAATCTGTATTTTATGGGCGTGACTCCTCAGTGAGCACTTAAATCCATTTTTTCAGATTCTTCAGGTTCTCTGATGATATGGTTCTCTTGGGACACCGACGAGGAAGATAAGCAAAGCGTTGATGATATGGTTCTCTTGGGACACCGACGGGGAATATAACAAAAGTGTTGATTTTCAAGATGATCTTGGATGTTGATGGAAGGTTTCTCTATTGGACTCCTCAATCAAAAGACTTGGTGAATTTTATAGCAGAATTTAAGAATTGTTTCTCTCAGGGAGAGCATAAAGAGTTTTCTAGGCAATCTGGACTTAAATCTAGCTCTCTAAGGAGGAAGTATAGTGATTTCAAAGGCAATCTATAACCAAGATGCCTAACCTACCCAAGCAGGGATTCATATTCCATATGGGATAGTGGACTAGAACAACCATATTATAAAGATGGTTGATATAGGCGGATAGGCCATATCAATCACTTTTCTAAAAAATAGGCAGGTTTGGGGTGTGGGTTTCAGATTAGAGTTAAGGTCATTAGGATTTCAGATTAATCATTAATTAATATATTCTAGAGTTTCATGGCCTAAGGATTAATATAACCCCATAAATGCAAGTTTCAATTTCCTTCATCGAAGATGAATGGCAGACGAGTTACAAGTGCACAAATACGAAATTATCTAGACTTAAATCCGAAGTAGCTCCCTCCAATGTTTCTTCTGCATTGTCTATTGTCGAGCTGAATATATACCATATGATTCAACATTTAATTATCAACCCGGGAAGGTAGACTTAGAGGAACCAGCACAGGAAATGCAGGGCTGAAGAGGGGGTTTAAAGGATGCCAAGCTACTCTCTGAACTGCTAAAAGAAAC
>ML787883.1:446160-465194 GCA_009831015.1 Picea engelmannii | reverse complement strand
AGTAAATGATGACTTTAACCATTTGCACGTCTTGAATAATATTGCCGAAAGCATTCCCAAATAAAACACAAACATACCCCATGTCTTTGTGCAAACAACTTCAACAGCACCACTTGGTAACTTTGCCCAGAGATAAATTACTCCTTGTCTACCCTTTACCGTATTTGCACCAAGAGGTGATAGTGCATCCACATTATAGTTGAATTCTTCGCTCATTTGTGGTTTTGGAAGCACTTCATGGTTTCTGTATGCAATGGAACATATATGTGTAACAGAACATGAATAGCACAGAAAGAATGCCATTTGCTAAACAAAAGTCTTCAGGAGAGTAAACAATGTCTTCAAGAACCAGCAAGAAAATGTTATAAATCCGGAGCCCAACATCTATAATAGGTTAATCTTGCAGAGGTTTTCGCTAATAGGTTTATAAGGCTCACTAACCACAACCCACCTCTGTACGTCATCCTTCGGGGAAGTATGCTTTAATTATACCTGAAGTTTAAAGGCATATATATCATAGATAAAAAAAAATCACAAAATCTGAAAGGAAATCATACATTAATCGTGAAAGGGTAGTTCTAGACCACAGATATAATCTTATAGACAATAAAGATCCTGATAAAGATATATATGCAGGGCTGATCATTTGATAAGACTCGTGCAGTTCTTCCATTCGTTATAATTATAGGTGTAAGGTGGTACAATTACAGATTGATCAAAAGACTACCAAAAACACATAGAAAGAAATAAAGACAGATATAAATAAAGGCAAACAAATAGATAGAGAGAAGGATTTCTTGTTTTAATCTCTTTATTCAATCTCCCTACTCATTCTATATTTTTTGATAAAAAATATTCAACTAGGTTTTGAGTTCATGCAGGACTACAATTTCAACCTAAGATGGATTAAAAAATAAGAAAACCGTAATGTACTCCATGTTGATGAGGAAGGACACGAGTCTGTTATTCAAATAAACAAGAAAAACTAATTTAATATATATTTTATGGATACTTCATAATGACAAACTTAAAATAGATATAGAAGACATAGGGAAGATTTGATATTGTTGCTTGCATTTTTTAAACTTTTAGATGCTAATGCATCCTAATCTTCTTGAACCGCAGGTGTTACACAGAAGTTGTCAAGATAAAAATTCCAACGTCAGTCCATCGAAATATTTCCATGAGGAGATTAATAAGCAAGTTGCATAACAAGGATAAATCTAAGCAAATTAACCTTTGGTCCATTTCTCCATTGTAGGCATTCAATCTATTTAATATTTCACACAATTCCTAACAATTTTTATGTTTAGAGTACAAATCTAGAATTCAATTAAGAGGTTGATGGTTGGGATGACGCCAAGATTGAAAAGTATTCATAGCTTCCATAGTCCAAGAGTTTTCATCTCAAGTCCAATTCTAGGATTCAGAGGCTAATCGCTTGGCTGGAACTAAGATTGAAAAGTATTCATAGCTTATGTTAACACATAAGATTGGATTAGGTCTTTGGACATCCTAACAGTCTCCTCAAAGCATGCAAATCTTGTTTGAATCAGGTGCTGCGAACTGGTGATAGGTGTTGCGAACTTCGTTGCGAATTGGCTGAAGGAGAGAGTTGGAGGTTGGATAGCTTGCAGACACCCCTATGCTAATTCAAAGATGTTAGTATCAAGCCTAGATCCACTTGGTACTCCATGAGAGTGTTCATCATGTTTGAGGGTTGATAAATGTGTTTTGGTTGGTTTTCATATTGGCGCTGCGAAATGTGTTGCAAACACTCTATTCTAGGACTGCTGAAACTTTCATCTTTTGCATCCTTTCAAATTCATCCTTAAACAATTATATATCAATATAATGGATTTTTACAACATGTATGGACTCCTGACATAAGTTTTGATGTATTGAAACTTAAAAAAAATAAAACAGGCTGCTACAGGAAATTTCGCAGTGGCAGTGCTGCAAACTGGTAATTTTGACCAGTTGACTTCCGGGACGATTTCTGGGTGAATCAGGATGAATTTTAAAAATTCAAAGGAGGTTATTGTCAATAAAAGACCTAAGAACATTAACATTTTTCATTTCTCACACATGTTTCACAGATTGGGAGATTCGAAGGAATCTTTGAGCCCTATTTTTCAGTTTTCATGATTTCATGTTTGAGACATGTTTTTGCGACACGTATTCCAGCAAGTTGGAAATGAATTTCAAGACATCGAGAGAGGTTTTTATTTATAAAGATCTTATCTACAAAAACCGTTTTCATATTTTACACAGCTATTATGGTTTGAGAATTACAGGTGGCGTTTTGAAGCTTATTTTTCAGAATTTCGCCTCCTGGAAAGCAGGAAATTAGTTAAAACATGTCATTTTCTGTTTGTAACTGTTTCTATTTTTGGAAATAGGTTGGATTTCGAAATGGTGAGCTGAAAATGACCTATGGTGCTATATATTTCATGGCACAAGAGTAGAGAAGGGTTAGAATGAGCTAAGAGGGGGGTCTTTTGACCCAAATTAACTCAGAGTGGTTATCACTACGTATTTTTCTTTGTCTGTATCTTTTTTAGACTTGTGATTCCCTATTAATAAAGATTAGTCTCTTTTATTTTCCATAATCTTGTCAATGCTTTGATAGTAGTCAATGAATGATTGATTATTTTATTGCTTTGTGCTCATGAAATGATCAAATGAAGGATTCATTGTTGCATTTATGGATCAAGTTCTATCAAGGTAGTGATCTCTTTACTGTGTATTGAATACCAACGATACCCTGATGTATTTCTGATTCATTCCTTCACAATTTTCTGTCTTTCCATATTTTCATATAGCCTATTTGCTTATCTAAAGTTACTAGGGCCACTTTTGTTGAAGGATATAGTTGTGAATGTGTACGGTAGATGAATCTGATTGTCCTTATGGTCTGATCCATATAACTTTAAAGTTTATCTTTCAAGTTTTTAATTTGAATTCTTTGTATGTTACCAAGCTCACCTGATCTACAGTCTAGGGTGACTCTTGGAGCGATAAAAACTTCCATTATCACGTGCATGTAGAAAATTAAACACCCAACCAATATGATAGACGCGGTCCGTAGTTGGATGGGAGATATGGCCCAAAAGTGGCGGAAACGTAAATGTGACGTTGTAAAAGATAAAAGGTTAATATTGAAGTAAATTCTCAATGCGAAGTAAGTTTTCTAATCACCTAAATGTGGCAAATAGATGGCCAAACAATAATTTCTTAACATGATGAAGTAAATGTGAAAAAGTAAACAGGCTAACAAATGCATTAAAAAATGCTAGGAAGTCACGAACATCAAATCTCATTCATTGATTTAAAAGAAATACAAAGAATATGCCAACATCTTCAATTGTTATCCATAAGATTAAAATTTATAATTAAAAGATCATTAAATGTGCCCATTTCCAATAGGTATGCACCTATCAGTGTAATTACAGGCTTATGAATTAATATATTCCAAAGGCCTTCTACAGCCAATTAAACTCGAAGATATAGGTGTAACCACTCACGTAGTTACCTCATTGTTATATTATGAGTGAGGACCATATTGTTGAAATAAGGGATGTGCACCAAAACACAAGGTTCAGGCTCAACATTAGTTATTTGTTTTGAATAAGGGATGTGCACCAAAACACAAGGTTCAGGCTCAACATTAGTTATTTGGTTTGAATATGCATCACAACGCACCATGTTCTCAAACCATGTCAATTCCATATAGAAAGTACCATAGATTATCCNAGGAAGCACTATTTACTGTTCTCCTTTACAAGGTTTTAAACTTTGTACTTTAAAAAAAATCTATTTACAGTATTGTTGTAGCATCATTTCAAAGAGGAATAACCAACAAGGAAGATCATTGTTGCACACAAGATACACAAAACACACATTCATTTCATTTCTTAACATATTTCTCTTCATAAACCAGTAAACTTTGTTTTTCTGCACATACCATATAATTTTGCATAATTTAAATATGCATATGAATTTACATAGCAAGATTGAGATACTTGTTTGTTCAAAAGATGTTATCCAAATGATTGACTGAGGGTGAGTAATTTTCCACCCAATCGTAGGCTCTGTTGCACTTGGTCTCCCTACAATAGGCCACCCCCTAGCTGGGATATACCACAAGAGTGAAATCGATACTTTCAAATATTTTCTGGGAAGCCTCTCAATTCAAAGCAAGAATTTAATTACTAGGAAACAATCTACAGAGTTCTTAGGAATAGAAAACAATTCTTAGGTACCTCGATGCCTACCCCACATAACACAAGGAGAGAACTTCCTCTCTACTACACAATCCCTCAGAAGCCTTCCCCTCTAGTTCTCTTCAATGTGTGCCCAACAGGGTCCCGGTTGCAATCTTGTAACTCCAACAATTTTCTCATTTTTCATGTTCCTCTCAAGTTGGAAAACACTTGTTTTCTTGGCTAGTATTCCTCACAAACTATAGTCGACTCTCTTTCTCTGCAAGAACTCGCTATTTTCTTTCTACCTTTCTCTCCAAAGATCAATTATGTCTTCCACTTGGATTCCTTCTCCATTTTTCCCTTGCATGTTTGACTATCACAATTCCCAAAAAGGATACTACTCATCCCATGGTGTCATTACTCGGTGATATGATTCTCTCACCCACATCTTACATGTAGTTAATGATACCATTCCCATCATGAGGGTATGTTTCCCATGCCCTCATAACTAGGGAGGTGACTTATTCCATCAACCCCCTTACATGCATTCAATGATTGGTTTTGGATAAGTCAAAGGAAAAAATAGATGGGTAATCACAAAAGTAATTTTAGCAAGGTGGTTTGGGATTATTAGGCATGTAGAACCCCCTAATCACTTTTCCCCGCTCATGATATCATAGCCCCTATAGGTGATCATGCTTAGTCAACTGTTTGATTTCTTTATTAACTAGAAAAAACATTATATACAATGTTCAATATGCCCATATCATCATGTCCCGATAATGAAATATCCATGTTGAAATAAATCTAACGCTAAACACATGTAATTAGAATTTAATCAGAGGATCAAAATGGGGACATAATATTAATCCAGTGGTAAAATCGATTCAAACTCATTGATACAAACCATTTTAGTTCTAAATTAGTCCTAGGGACTCAAAAAAATTGGTTTTCTCAAAGCTAAAAGATGCTTTCTAAACTATATGATATACACGAAATCATTAAAACTAAAAATGTAAAAAATTACTTTCAAAATCAAACAAAAAGTGGTACCCAAAATTTTTAAAATTTGAGGGTGAGTTGTGTACTCTACAAATGGAGATTCACTAGATGTATCCAACATCTCTTCCTATACCTCCAACCAAAGTAGATCAATTTCAAATCAAAACAAACTTGGAACACAATTGGAAACCAAAGATTACACATAAATCCTTTTATATGTGATTTAGAAATAATTATTTCCCTACCATGGGGATCTAGCTTTTGACCAAACATAAAATGTAAGTCCTTTCGATCCATGGCACTCAATTTTAAGAAAGAAACCAATTTGGATCAATCTTCTAGTGTTAGGGTATTATTTTGTAATCTCTAAAAAACTCTATCATCTTTCTAGTCTTGCTTCATTGCCAATGAGAATTCATAGCCCCAATGGAGTCATCCCGATATCACAACTCTTGTTCTACTGCCAATTAAACATTTTTTTAATATATTATAGTAAAATTTATTTAAGGAGGAACTTAAGTGAAATAGCCACTAAACTTTTGAGGATGATACTTGTTAATGGAGTGAATTAAGCATTTAGGCTTTGAAGCTTGCCCTTTCTTAAAATAAGATAGACGCTCATTAATTTCCCCTCATCATTTAGGTCATAACTTTAGAGTTCATGTCTTATTTGATCCATTCATATTTGACAACCATTACCTCCACCAACAAAGCATTGTATTTTTTTCAAATTTACACATAAACAAATCTATAGATATTTTATGACTTCTAACCATACTCATTGTTGACTTATTTTACTTTTGATATTAGCACCCAAATAAGGTACACAATTGAAAACTAAATGTCATGTTTCACCAGAGCTTGAAAACTCAACACGTTGAAAAGTGTTTTATGGAAAACAACAAAACTTAAACATGCAAGCCATGCAAAAGTCAAAAAACTATACAAAGCAAGAGTCGAACGATGACAACAAAAATTATGAAAATCAAATGTGAAACCAAACTATCGAAAGAAAAACAAATGTATCAAACAAAAGACAATAAAACTATGGTACATAATATTGTTTGTAAAAGAAATCAAATGAAATATCGTTTTAGGATTTGGCCATTAACAAGAAGAGAATCAAGTTCACCTTTCAGACTGTGTAACCTATACATACTTGTTCCTATCTTTTCAACAATTTGGTAAGGATCAAACCATAAATTATGAAAGTTTGTGTGTTTTCCTTTGGGTTTGCTAACTCAGTCCCACTTCAGAACCAAATCTCCTACTTCAAAATTCATATCTCCATCCTTATGTTTATCAAACCATTTGTTCACAATCTATTGGTGCACAACAAATTTATGTTTGATCATTTTCCTCTCTTCCTCCAACATAATCAATGTATCAATTATGTTTTGAAGGACAAAAGAAGGTTCACCTCTCAAATCCTAGGACAACTATAGGGATGGTAGGAAAATATTGGTTGGAAGAATTGTTTCATTCCCACACACCAAACAATAAAGAGAAGTAACTCTATCAACCATAGAGAATTGGGTAAAGCATTATTTCAATTACAATGATTTTGAGTTACATTTATTTTCAAAATTTGAATTAGATTTTTGTTAATTGACTCATCCACTTCATTACCTTATGGATAATATTTAGTTGAATACCTCAAAATGATCCCCTTATCTAATGCAAATTTAGACAATAAAGACGAAGAAAAATAAACAACATTATACAAAACAATAACAAAAGGAACCCCAAACCTAGTGATTAAATGTTGTTCTAAAAATTGAATGACTACCTTCTCATTTACTTGTGTTAAAGGAATAGCTTCAGCCCACAGGGTAAAATAATATGTCGTGGTTAAAATATACTTATGTTGCTTTGACAAATGAGGATTTATCTCTCGTATTATATCTATTCCCCAAAATTATAAAGGTATGCTAATTGTTACAGGTTGCAGTGGTATTGATTATTTCTTCTCTATTTCCACCCTCAACTGACAAGTTTTACATTTCCCTACATAAGTGTGCACATCTAGAAAGAGAGTATGCCGATACTATCCCACTCTCAAGACTTTGTGAGTTGTACTTTCATTGGAAAATTGACCTCCATCCAGCCCATCATGGAGATCTTTCAAGACTTTTTCAACGTCTTCTTTTTTTAGACATCCTAATAATACTCCATCATAATTTTTTTGGAAAAGGATAGCATTATTTAGTTTGTACTAAGAATATTTTAGTCATAAATCCCTTTTCCCTTTTACATTCATGTGGCTCAAGAACGTTCCACGGTGTAGAAAAATTTCATATCAGTATACCACAAATATTTAGTAGCTAGGATGTAAAGGACCTCATTAGTATAAATGGAAAATTCATTTTCCCATCCCTATTCTTCCTTTATTGTAGTATCTTGTGATTCTACAACCAACTTACATAATCCTTTCCCTCATACAATGTAAACAAGTTTTATCTCAAGATCAAATTCTTGGATGGTTGTCATCCAATTTCCTCTACACTCCCCTAATTCTTGTTGGGTAAATAATGATTGGACAACAAGGTAAGGCACTGTCACTTTTGTATGATTCCTAAGGATATAAGACCTAAAATGTTTGACAACTTTATAGACAACAAAAGGCTTACATATCTATGGAAGGGGAATTAAGTTCTACTCCTTGTAGATTTGTACTCATAGAAGAGATAGGTGCTTTGTTTCCTTCATAGTCTTTCTATGTTAGCACCACTGTAAGGGAATGAACATAAGCAAAATTATAAAGAAAGAAATCGTGATTGAATTCTGGACTATGAAAAACTGGAGCCCTATATATAGTAGTTTTAATTTTTTCAAATGAATCATGTTTCTCCTTGATCCATTTCAACTTTGAGTCATTCTTAATCATCTTTTGCAATGGCTTAATGGTTTTAGCAAAATCATGAATAAACTTCTAAACATAATTAATCTTCCCAAAGAAAGATTGCATAATTTTTATGTTATGTGGTAAAGGAAATTGGGATATAACTTTCAAATGCTTAGGATCTATTCGTATCCATTCCTTAGATATGATATCACCAAGTAACTTTCCTTCATTAACAATGAAAATGCTCTTTTTTGGATTTAGAGAAATTCCATACTTCCTACACCTTTCAAAAATTTGAGTAAGGTGTCCCGGGATGGGGTGTTATGTCCGCCATCATGAGCATGCACTTGGAGGGAGTGCACCCTTCCACTTGGTGGCTCAAGCTCCCGGATGGGCACATGGAGGGTGGATCCCATCTCTTCCAAGGCCCGTTCACTATTTTCATTCTATGTCTGGAGCATGAGAAGGGTGAGAAGATGTTGGTTTGTAGTACAGTTGATGGGTAGGGGAATTAATGCAAAGTCATTCCAGTAGTTATGACATTCAATTTTTACCATTGAACAAGTTGTCCTGAGCTGACCTCAATGCAGGTTGGTGGGAAATATCATAATGCAAGCTTAGCCATGTTGTTTATTCCCATTAACAGTTGTTAGTTCTAGTTGGTGAGAACGTCAGCCCCCCTACCCAGTGTTGTTGGCAGTCTTCCTTGCTTGATGTCGCACATTCAAGAATGGTGGTGTTCTCATAGGGGAAAGGGGTATCATCGACAAACGGGTGTGCAAGTTGATGATATGATGATTTCAGCCAGTGACATGGAGAAGGTGGCTAGTGCTCAACTAACCCAAAATGACGCTGCTAGTGGAGATCTAGAATTTTTGGATGACGCTTTGGTTTGGGGGTGTAGAGTAGAATGTGTTGATTCATAAAATCATCAACAATATTACAACCTGCAAATAGTTTTAAGGCACAATTTTATTATTATTTTTATTTATAATATTAAATATATAACTATAGGTGGGCCCCCCTAGGGAGAAAGAAGGATGTTTATTTTCAAATATCCCCGGGACAAGATCATTCATAGTCGACTAAAATGATTTCATCCATGTTTTAGAGTGATAATTTTCTCTTTTTCAGTTGATTATGAGCTCCACTTTTGATTGATTGCGAGGAAAAAGAAAGGTCATGCCCATGATTTTTCAAAGGTCGCATATCTTGCATACATCTATATTTATAAATGTTACTATATGGTGATTATTTTCATCATAAGTCATAAAGAGTTGGTCATATTTCATGTCAAAAGCATGTAGCTTCTTAACGAAACAGGTCAAGTAGTAGATAATATCTCCAAAAAAGAAAGACTTGCAAATTTATTTCAAATATATATGTTGAAGAGTGTTATGGTTTAGCATGTAAAAATATTTGGTACAAACTTCATATGCCATCGAACTTCACATTGCAAATATATACATATATACATGTATAATGGTGTCGAGCCTATATGAGGAAAGTTGATATGTTGACTTTAAATGGTTTGAAGTCACTATGCATATTACATATGGAATGATATATATGAACTCGACGTTGATATTGTTGGCCACCTTTTTACTTTACTTTGGAACTTTGGTTGAGGTATATGTATTGTTTACGTTGGTAATCTGTATCAAATGTGGTTTAATTAAGATGTGAAATTTTTGAGTTGTTATTTAAGTCAACAACTAATATGGAAACAACGTGATGGAAATGACATGTGACTCCTTGCACATTTGGAAACCCCTTGATCTGTGATTTGTTGATGGTGTGAGATGGAATTTGAGGTGGATTAAAAAGTTAATGTGGTGTTAATCTTGAAGAACGTGATGTCCCGTGCATTCAATGCATATGATGCAAACATTCAATCACTGAGGTATACCACCTTTGTACTAGGGTTTGGGCATTTCATTTTGGTTATGATATTTTAGAAGTTGTTTGAGTATCATTCATGTTCCCAGAGCTCGCTTATGGTGGTTTTGGTAACTGTGGCACTAGTTTTTCAGAGGTATTTGAAGCGCTAAGAAGATGTATGGTACTCTATCCTGTATCCATTAGATGCAAATTATTTTGTAATGATAATTTTTTAAAGGATCTTCTTAACTAGCAATTTGAATATATTTTCACTTGTTCTCTTTCTTGAACTGGTTTCACATACGTTTGAAGAAACTACTTCTTGTTTCATATCTCTGTGTTATTAGAGATTGTTTTGTGTAAACCCTTGTCTTGAAAAGTAGTGTTTCTGATCCATATTTATGAGCGGAACGAAATGAAACACAGATCTATAATATTAAAACAAATATATAGAGAACTATAACAAAGATACTATGAAAATTAACTTCTATTCAATAAAGAAATCTGGTAAAACTGTAAAATGCAGAATGCAACAATCTTGCTCGAATGGTGGTAGCTAATCTCTGAGAAGAGATGCGACAGCTACGTGCATTCTCCTGAGCACATTACAATGAGGTCTCCGAGATTTTTTAGCATCAAGAAGTAATCAGAAAACCCTAGACATCCAAAAATATAACCCTAGGAGATGAAGCGCCAAAAGTCATGTGGGCCCCGATGGGGTAAGTTGATACATCACCTTCCCGTGGTCATAACTTTTGCATACAATCTTCGTTTTAGGTGCACGATAGCTCGTTGGAAATGTCTATCCAAGGACTACACATTTTTCCATCACAATCTAACTTTGTCTATAGTGAGATTGTGGTGATCCCAAAAAAGTTTGTTTATTGTCTCAAAACGACCCCATAAGTTTGGGACCCAAAAAGCTAGAAAAACAACTGCCAAGATGAAAACTATATGTGAGCCAGTTGGAAGAGGTGGGTGGCCACCGATATCCACCTGGATCAATCCTCCCCCCTTAGGAAGCAATTGCATCCATTGCATTGAGTTCCCCCATCAGATGAGGAAATTTTTGTTGAATTTGGCCCCGGGTGAGCCACTTGCCTTGGTGCAGGAGTTGTCTCGCTTTGACAGCACGATAAAGATGAAGCTTCTGTTGGCGAGTTCCCTTGACCTGTGTGTCTACGATTTAATTAGTGGATGCATGTTCCATGTAGTCAGGGTTGAGATATGTCGGTGTCAATTGTTTTGTTATATCTGAGGTGTCCAATAATGGTGGAAAGTATGGCCGAATGAGGTCCACATTAAACACTAGGTGAAATCCAAGGAAGGGGGGAATGTTGAGCTCAAAAGCATTGTCACCCACAACCTTGGTGATGTTGTAAGTTTCATAGCAGAGTGGACAAAGATTTTGATGGGGTCCTATAAGGCATTCTTTCTACAAGTGAAACCAAACTTTATCTCCCACCTGAAACTTGTGTGGCATCTGGTGTTGATCATGGCGCTGCTTGTACTTGGCATTGGACTTCTAAAAAATATCCTAAACTTGTTGGCGGATGTGTTGGATTCATTGAATGAACCAGGTAGCTTTGTCGACTTTGATTTGAGCATGGGACGATTCAACCTGTGTGGATGCAAGGGGTAGTGCAACATCCATGGGACCCAATGGCTGAAATCCCAACCCCACTTGAAAGGGGTTGTGGTTGGTTGAGATGTGTATGGCTCTGTTGTAACTATATTGAACATATGGAAGAATCTCATCCCATGTGCGCAGATTCTTGGAATTGTAAATGCGCAAGATATGCACGATCATCCTGTTGATGACCTCAGTTTGGCCATCTGTTTGGGGTTGGAAGGCAGTGGATTTGGTGAGATTTATGTCTATTCATGACTAGAGGCTCGACCATAATGTGCTGAGGAGCCGACTGTCCCTATCTGAGATGATGATTTGTGGTATCCCAAAATGTATCCACACTCGTTCGAAGAAGATATTGGCAATGGCCTCCGCTGTGATGTTCTTCTTGCAGGCTGCCATAATCGCCATCTTGGAAAATCGATCAACAACCATAAAAACACAGTAATTTCCTTTCTTTGTTGAAGGAAGGCATGATATGTAGTCCATCAAGATGGATTCCCAGGGCATGTCGAGAGTAGGTAAAGGGTTGTACATGCCTTGTTTCTTAATGGCCGGTTTGGCAATGGCACATGCCATGCAGGACCTGATATACTGGCTGACATCTTGTCAAAGTTTCATCCATTAGAAATGTTTTTGCAACACTGACACTGTCTTTTCGACGCCGAGGTATCCTTCCACACTAGTATAGTGAGCTTCCCAAATCAACTTTGCTTGCTTTCTTGATGGAACGCAGAGGTGGCCTAGATGGCACAACAACTTGTCCTGAAGATGGAAATCAGTGACAACTATGTTTGTGCCCAACATATGGTAGGTAGTGGAGAAATCATGATTTTTATCATAGAGTTGGGGCCATCTGAAAGTCTCATGTCCGCAGGAGTGTAGCATCATGGTTATTGATGTGAGTGGAGGTCGATTGAGGTAGTCAACGACGTAGTTGGTGCTCCCTGTCTTATACTTGATGTTGAGGTGGAACTGATACAAGTATGTGGACCACTTCTGATGGCGGTCATTCTGCAATTTTTCTTGTGTCTGCATGAACTACAGAGGCTTATGATCAATGTGGATGATTGTCTCCTTCCTGAGAATGTAATGCCTCCGCTAGCGACATGCTTGTACAATGGAGTACATTTCTTTGTTGTAAGTGGGGTACTCACAGATGGTATTTGATAGTGTCTCACTATGATAGGCCACGAGATGTCTGTGTTGAGTGAGAATTGCGCCCACAGCATAGTCTGAAGCATCTGTCTCAATCTCAAACAACTGTTGTAGGTCGGGTAATGAGAGAACCGAGACTGAGCACAAGCACTGCTTCAAATCATTAAATTATTTTTGTTGTGAATGGCCCCACATGAACTTTGTATTTCCACCACCTCTGATCACTTGGCTAAGGGCCTATTCAATGTGGGAGAATCCCAACACGAACTTGCAATAGAAATTGGCAAGGCCTAAGAAGCTATGAAGCTCAGTGAGTGTGGTTGGGGCTAGCCAATCATGAATGACCTAGATCTTGGCTAGATCGACATGCACCCCATGCTAATCAACAATGTAGTCGAGGTACTAGACCCTGTTCATGTTGAAGGATCATTTTTCCAAATTTTCATATAGCTATTGTTGCGTCAAAGTGTGCAAAACCTACTAAATATGTTGTAAGTGTTCCACCCAACTCTTGTTGAATATGAGGATGTCATTCAAATACACCACCACAAAAGAATTGGTGAAAGGCAGCAAGATATCATCCATCATCCTCATGAAATTTGTTGGGGCATTTTTCAAGCCAAAGGGAAATGACCAACCATTCAAAAATACCTTATTTGGACTTGAAGACAGTCTTCCATACACCAATCCACTCTATTGGGACCTGGTGGTATCCGGACTTCAGATCAAGCTTAATAAAGTATTTTCCCCCCTTGAGTTGGTCAAGGAGATCATCAATTCTGGGAATTGGGTAATGGTTCTTGATTGTGATTTTATTTAGGGATCTGTAATCAATGCAGAGTCGCCAAGTCCCGTCTTTCTTCTGCACAAGCACGATTGGGCTTCCACAAGGTGATGAGCTTGGTCGGATGTGCCCCTTTTTGAGCAAATTTTGAATCTCGCGCTTGATTTCCTCATTTTCTAACAGAGAGCGGCATTTTCTGGGGGTCAGATCGATTGAATTCTTGACCTGATAGTGCAGAGACCGCAGTGGGTCAGGAGAAGATATCTCTATATTCTTCCGCGACCTTATCCACTTCATTTTGTTGCATGGAGAGACCTACTGTGGAGGCCATGGATGTGGCTGCAACCTTCCTCTCACTTTGAGAGTGAATCACGAAGAAGATAAACTTCATGTTTTGAGAGATGACTTTCCTGCATTGCTTGGCATAGATCAAGGAAATGACAGTAGGTGGGACTATCTCGGGTATCATGTACAATTTCCTGTCCAAAGTAATAATAACACTACAATGCCTAGACTCATATACAACATGACGTTTCCATAAATAAGGTTGGCCCAAAATAACATCATAAACTTCAAGAGGGGAAACATGATACAATACCTCATCTTTGAATGGATTGATGTCGTAGGATAGGCGACACTGTTGGCCAACGCAGAGATTGCTCCCTTGGTTGAGCGATCCAATGTTGTATGACTATGGGTGCGGTGTTTTTGACAAAGCCAACTGCTTGACGACCTCCACTGAGATGAGGTTATTTTGGATACTGCTGTCAACAATGAAGTGCAGTGGAGTACCCTTCACCCACATCTGTGAATGAAAGAGGCGCTCACCTTCCTATGGTTCATCAGGTTCACTAGGATTATCTTTGTGGTAGCAACGATGGCACTAGGTTCAGCGTCAATGATCCATCTCCCTTTTTATGGTTTTGAATCATAGTCAGAGCCCACATCTGATTCATAGGATTTCAACTTAGCCACCAATGACTACTTTAAGCCGAATTCAATGATGTTACGCTAATGGCTCTTATGGAACTCGCACCACTTCCTAGTGTCTTTCTTTTTATTTCCATTTTCCTTCTTCGTTTATAGCTTAGACTGGTTGTCTTGAGGCTCTCCATCCTTGCTCTTTCCTTTGTTATGCGGATCGGGGATGCCTTTTCCCTACTTTTGTTGGGAGGGGTTCGCAGACCCAAACAACCACGTCTTTTGTTTAAGCTTCTGCTCGATTTTGGCAGCATATCGATAGGCCGCGCCCAAGGACGATATGTCCAGAAAATCCATTTTTGTCTGGATGTATCTATGTACACCGCCGTGGTACTTGAGCACCAGATGTCGCTCAGAGTCTTTGATACCCATCTTGGTGCACAAGGTATGGAAGACATTGGTGAACTTTGGCATTGTTTAGTCCCTTTTCTGCTGCAGTTTGGTCCATCTTGTATATAAGTCGTCATAATTTCCAACATGGCAGTATTGTTCCTTAATAGAATCCCTGAAAGAACCCCAATTGGGTGCGACTACAAATAATGTAGATTCCTTTGTTTCCTTTTTCTCACATAAATTCTCCCACCAATCTTTGACACGGGGGATGGCCTTAAGGAGCACAAATGTAATATTTTCTCTATCAGGAAAGTTATGGACAGAAAAATAGCCTTCTAGAAGGTTTAACAAGTTTTCTACCGCATCTGCATCTATTTGACCTTCAAATATAGAAATATAAAAATTTATCTGTACCTTGAAGGGGGCGACGCCTCCACTCGAGGAAGATGTGTTTCCTGTTGGCAGTTGCTAAAGGAATTGCAAAAAATTATCCATCATATCATTCCTCTGTCGGGAGAGGGATTCCTCAAGCAACCATTTCAAGGGATCTCTTGCCCCATCATCTCTCTTTTCTTACCCCATGGGAAATCATCGGGTTTGGTGAGGCCGATCTTTTAAAGGCTCAACTAGTTCAAGTCCCAACTGCTTATACCCTGACCTCGTTGGGGACATGCACAAAGAAACAAATGAAGAGTAGATCACTCTGATACCACTGATCCGGATTTATGAGTGGAACGAAATGAAACATAGATCTATAATATTCAAGTAGAGATACAGTGAACAATAAAAGAGATACAATGAAACTTAACTTCTATTCAATAAAGAAATATGTTGAAACTGCAAAATGCAGAATGAAATAATCTTGTTCGAATGGTGGTAGTTAATCTCTGAGACAAGATGTGGAGGCTATGCGCATTCTCCTGAGCACATTACAATGAGGCCTCCATGCCTTTTTAGCATCAATAAGTAATCAAAAACCCTATACATCCAAAAACCTAACCCTAGGAGATGAAGCACCAAAAGTCATGTGGGCCCTATGGGGTAAGTTGGTACATCAACTTCTCGGGGGTTGTAACTTTTGCATACGATCTTCATTTTAGGCGCATGATATCCCATTGGAAAGGTCTATCCGAGGACTACACATTTTTCCATCACAGTCCAACTCTGTATATTGTGTGACTGTGGAAAGCCCAAAAAACGTTGTTTAGGGCCTCAAAACAGCGCCGAAAGTTTGGGACCCAAAACGATAGAAAAAAAACTGCCAAGATGAAAATTGTATGTGAGCCAGTTAGAATAGGTGGGTGGCCACTGATATCCACCTGGATCAGTTTCAATCCAAATTTTCTGGGTTGGATGCATTTACCTGTATTACTGGTTTTCTTTTTGTCTTTGAGAAAAATCATCCTAAAACTTATAGCCATATTGAAGCCTCAAGAAAAAATAAATCCTGGGTTGGTTCTTTTTGTGCTCGTTGCACTTTTTGTCTTCCATGCTCGCTCTTCGATTTTACCAAAATGATCATAGGCATTAAAAATTAGAAGTGTTGAGGCTCATTATATTTATTGGCTATTCTTGTTACAGGTTTTGGAACCAAACTCATATCCTTCAAATGATTATCACCATGTTGTACCCATAGCTTGACCCTGCATAACTAGAGCAATGACATTTCAAAGAAAACATGAATGTTGTCTTTTGATAAACCCTATATTTGGTTTGACCCGACATATGAAGGTTGGTTATTGTTTTCTGAGTTTTGTGTTACTTGACCGTATATTGAAGTTCTATACATGACTGTTTTGAACCCAAGCCCGAGCTTCATGAATTTTTTCTTTACATATATGTGTGGACTTGTTCGGTCCAATTTCTTGTTGCTCATATATAAAAAAGATTGTATCCTTATTATGGCCAACAATGATATTATTGTGTTGTGCCCTAACCATATCTCTATGATTGTCGAGGGTCTCATATTTCCACGGTTGTATATATAATGTTGTACCAAGCTTCAAATCTTGGTGATTATAATGTTTTTTGGGATCATCTATTTAGATATTTCGATGAACCGAATATGAAATATTCCATAGAAAATATAAAAAACTTGCATTGGGCTTAAGGCACATGTTATATAAGTTCGATTGTGAGATGGTTAAAATAAGTACTATGCTTTGACCCGTGTGTGTTATTATTTATGGAAATTGTCAAAGGATAAAAATAAAAATTAGCATGGAAATGACCCGGTCATTATATATATTGGTTTCAATTAGTTTCTAAACATTATAACCAATTTTGCATAAGAAATATTGGGTCCATTTTAAATTTTTTCTTGTTGGTCTTATTATGACTGCTAAAAGTCATGAAAGGGAAAATAATGTGGGGAATTTTCATGCTACCTGTTTGATGCATAATTTGTTGGAATAAATTATTGAAGCTTCGAATACAATTTGGTTATTGGTATCTAGGCATGTTGAGTTTAAACATGAATTCCAAGTCATAAAAGAATTAAAGAGATTTTATTTTTACATAGGATCAAATCCTTCATATTTTTATTTTCAATATATCATTCCTAAAATCCCAAATACATATTTCATTTGAACTTCATCTCTACTTCCCCTGTTGTATGAAATAAAAGTGACTTCTATTGCTAGCATTTTGGCATGAACAATTTGAAAAGAAGTATACGATTTTGACTTTTGCATTTACGGTTAAGGGAAGAATTAAAGAACGTATCATTGAATGGTTGTCTTTCATGTTGACTTATAAGCTCAGATTACAGAATTTTGTTGAACATTCAAAAAAAAATCTACAATGCAAAAAAGATAATGGGCATTGAAAATGGTTCATAAGTATTGAAAATGGTTGATTGCTTGATGTTTCGGGTCCAATCCCTTCATTTTTTCACTTTACATAGATTTCTCTTGATTTCCCAAAATCATATTTCATTTTAAATCCATGATTCTTTCCCCCTGATACATAGCAATTCAACAATTTCTTTTGAAGCATGGATAATGGATATACAAGCAGTCAATGTAAATAACACCTAACATGGTTAGTGTGAAAGTATTATTGACATGCATTGGATATGATATTCAGATAATGGTTGATAGATGATAATTTATATGTTTGATTAAGAACATGTACCGTCCTTCCTTATTCATTATTTTCACTTTTAATACATTACAAAACATTTCATATTCCCAATTACATTATAAATCTCATGTTCTTATCAATTGTATGAGTTGTGAAATCTTGAGATTGTCTCAAGGCAAGAAGGAAAAGTCGGATTAATCTTATCTTTTATCCTTGGTTGATTGCATACTTGATTGTTGATTGAGTCAGAGCCATTTCTAAAATTATGTTAAATTCAAAATGTATCTAATGTCTTACTTGATATTGTACCTACTCTAATCTATTCTTTGTGTTAATAGATAATTTTTTTCAGTCGAGGTGACAACATATATAATAGAGGAAACAGAGGAAATTGGAATAGAGGGCAACAAGATGGATGGCCTAGGGGCAGAAATAAGAGACTTAGATTCTCTGTTCACTTTGATGTTGATTCCGAGGAATTTAATCAACTCCTCCAAACTGGTTTTATCAACCTTGTAGGCCAAGGATATTTTAATCCCCCTCCACCACCTATCATACCTCCATTGCGACCTCATCCTAGCATTTCCGACATACTTATACAACCACATGTGTCCTTACAGCCAGACGTTCCAGTCAATGATGGCTGGAATGAAGTTGTTCATGATCCCCAACCACATCACCATGGATGGACCACTGTATCTCTACCACTACTTCCACCTCCTTCAAAACAACTTCTTCAACCTATTGTTTCTATGGCTTCTCATGTACTACATCTCAATAAAAATAAAGCTTTAGCTCATGAACATGAACCTAGAAAATGGAAACAAGTTACCATGTCACCTAGTTCTAATTCATCTTACCATTTTGTCACCTCACAATCCATTCCTAGAGAGAAAGAGCCTAAGAATATCACCTTTGGTGATATGCACCCTGAAGAATCATCAAATTAAGACAAGAAGTATGCCAAGGAAGATTCACAGAAACACGAGGTGACTTCATCTCAGGACAATGGACATAGGAGGACAACCTCCCACAAGAAATATTATTTTTAAATCTTATTTTATGATGATATTGTGACAGTTTATTAATGACAGACTTGCACTTTTAAATTTTGGATAGTAGACAACA
>ML787883.1:430300-446045 GCA_009831015.1 Picea engelmannii | reverse complement strand
ATTATTATTTATTTGGGGCCAATGGATGTGGATTTATTTTATGAGTGGTATGCATATTACAAATGTGGAGGTACAAGGGAATATTTTGAAAATTAAACAATTAAGTCATTTAGGGGTTCCCCACCTATTAGTATTATTTATTTAAAAACACTTATTATGATTATTTATTAAAATCGGTCCCACTTAACTAAAGTTAGTTAATTACTTAACTAAAAGTAGTTGAACTAATCAAAACTACCTTTGAGGAATAAAAGAAGGACTTAATGAAGCGACAAACAAGAGAGAATAGAGAAGATAACTCTGATAAGGTTTGCTCTTGCTCTAGAATGATATCACATTCATTTTTTATTCACTTATGAATTACTTAAAGGCTAAATCTTTTTGTTGATAGCAAGGTTTTACTAAAGGTGGAAATATGAAGGATCGAGAAGCATATATTATTGACATGCTTCCAAAGGTCAATCACTTGTTTTGATAGTATGTTCATTCTTATTTGACTTCTGAATTAATTTTCAGTATTGATTATAATTGTTTTGTAGAGTCAAGACAGTGGCATATTTGTGGCTTGTTGATCCAGTTTTATAGTCCTGGTCTTTACTTAGAAGACACCAGTGGTCTCTACGTGATGTAACATTCCACCTATGACTTCTAAGTCTTACTTTGGTCCTTACCCATGCAAGAGTATGAAGAGAAAGTATTTGGCTATAATTCAGAATTGAATTAATAAAGTCTTTTTTGGTTTTTTATCTCACTTTTGGACTTGATGTGTAATGATTATTTCATATTTGTCTTCTGATCTTTTTCTGATATAAATATTTCAGTTGCAAACATTTTTATATTTCTTTGATAAAAAAACAAACACATAAAAGTAGCTTTAGCTCCAAGTACATATTGCTTGAGGACTAATTGGTATTTTTGTAAAGGCTATAAACATAAGGTAATAATATCGCCTATCTTGCATTAGCCTAGAAAGATTTGAAAATTTTGTTATAACGATTTCCATTCATTTTCATCAACATAATGGCTTGAAGAAGATGACAGAACTGTGAGTGATGTGACTCTATTGGTTAAGACACCATCACTAAAACACATGGTTCAGAGTGATGTTTCTGGTGAGACCGAAGTCTTGGAGGAAGGCGGTCCGCCCTCTATTCCCTTGAAGTTTCTGTCGAAGGAAAAATGCCATGGTGACATGACCGGGGATTTTCCTATGGAGGAGGACCACCTGAAGCTTCTCTTTGAGGTCCATGGTGAGGTGGCACACTTAAAGTTCATGGTTTAACAATTGGACCAAAAGATCACTATGTTGTTGGCTCTTTGCACTAACAAGCACAACATCGATCTGCATAAGACTTGTCTACCCATAAGGCGATACTCCGAGACATGTCAATTCCTCTGCAATCATGCCACATGGTAGCTCCTCCTGATGGACACGTTTCTCACTTAGCTCAGTAGTTGGCCTTTGCTTTCTAGATGGTTTTTTTTATCACAGGCCTATAGTTCTAGTTGATCTTATTTTGATGTCTATACTTTATTATCTATTAGGGATCATTACAAAACGCTTGTATTTTTTTTTATCCCCTCTAGGGATGTTTGATTTCTGAATTTTTCTTGGGTTGGGTTGGTTTCCTATCATGGTGACCCAAACTCAAGAATATTTTATGTGTAAATTTTATGTTTACTAGAAGGTAATACATTTTTCTTACATACAAAAAGAAAATCTAGGTAATGTGTAAAATATGATCAACTCTATCTTTTAAATTGATGATACATCATTTAATTAAACAAAGATGCTACAATTGATGAGACCTCGAAAAAAAACATTTATTGCTCTCTGAAAAGTGGCTCCAACTTTAATCAATCCAAAAGACATTATTTTGTAAGAAGAAGTACCCCACTTGGTATGGAACATGGTTTAAAGCATATCTTCTTCTAATACCAGCACTTGATTATATCTTGAGAAACTATCAATAAGTGAAAACATTTCAAATCTTGATACAATGTGTAGGAGTTGTTCCATCGGTGGAATCATATAATTGTATTTTTTTGAAGCCTTGTTTAAGTTTTGCAAATCAACATAAAGATGATTTTCTCTCGTTTTCTTCCTAACTAGTATGATATTCTAAACCCAAGCATAATGTTAGACTTGAAAATAATTTTGGCATCAAAGAGATTTTTCAAGTCTTTTTGAATTTGAGGTTCCAGAGAAGGATGTATTCTACACAGTTTTTGTTGGAATGGATTGAAATCATTTTTCATGGGGATAATATGCTAAATGATCCATGTGTCATGAGTTTTAAGGTCATCACATGACCATGAAAATACATTTTGGTACATTTTGAATATTTTAATATATGATACATTTTCCTATTCAGAACATCCTCTACCCAAATTAACATTTTTTTTATTTTTTTACAATTCCTAGATTGATGGCTTTGTAACCTAGATTGGAATTGTTGGTTTTTACATTTGGTGATCCTTAAAATATATATTTTTAGGTAAAACAATTATTCTAGATTAACAATACCTTTAGGCATAGTGTGTGATTTAGCTTCAGTTGATCTATTCCCTTCCTCTTCAAAAGTTGCTTCAAAATCATCATCATTGATAGCTAAATCCTTGAAGTTATCCCCATTGGTGAGAAATCCCAATATCTATTCATCACCCTCAAACACTTTCCAATTAGTGATTTTATCTAGGATAGAGGATTTATAGAGAAACTTAGATGCAAATCTATTATCTTTAAATCCTCTAATGGAGAGAGTCTAGAAGCAGTGATAGCCAATGAATCAACCATTAGATTCTTAGAGCATGGGACTATTGTAATATTAAAAGAATTAAATTTATCAATAAACCTGTGAACTTCATTTTGATAATTATTTAGGTGTGGAAAATTATAGTGTATTGTATTTTTAATTTGTCTAACTATAATCTCAAACTCTCCAAACCCTTTGATTTTTTCAATTTTTAAATACATGATAGTTTTAAGACCTAGGAAAAGTGCCTCATACTCTACAATATTGTTTGTATAATCAAAATCTAATCTAACATAAACGAAATTGTGTTTACCCCTCAGATCAATCAACAAATAATCGGCTCCAACTCTCTCTTGAGATTTAGAACCATCAAAAAAATAAAGTCCATATAGCAGGGGCATACTTAAAGTCTATTTTTTATTTATTTAATATATTTAGAGTATCAAAAGAAATATAATTTACATTGTTTACAAAATCGGTGCTACTTCCTATCTTATGAAAATTATCTTCCTATAAAGTCCATTCAAATCGTTGTGTTTCAGGTAGATCAAAAACTTCGGCAACAAAATTACCAAAATCAAAGTCTAAAGCATAATTTCCAAGAATTGAACATTCTAAAGATGAAGGTTCATTAGTTGCCTCAAGATCAGTAACAATATGCTTCATGTATCTTTCTCTATCAATCTTGATATTGTTTGGATGCACATTGCATGGAAGCCAAAGTTGTGACCAATCTAATGCAAAGTATCCTTGTAATTTTTTAGACCAATCTCTACTAAGAAAGAGACCATATGCTTCAACAATACCAACCACAACAATGTATATAACTTGGTGAACCTTGGGATTAGAATCTACTATAATCAGAACATCCTCCAATTCACCAATTACCTTAACTTTTGATCTATCAAGTTGAATGATGTGTGTCGAATATTTAGTTGGGGTAGCATTCAACTTTTTACAGACATAGTACAACATGACATTAGAAGAAGCACCTGAATGTACTAGATAGTTATGAATGTTCTAATTAAATATCTCAAAATTTAGTAAGAAAGGATGATTCAAAGACATAGATTTTTTTCCTATAAGTGCAATGCTAATGGATTCTTTCTATTATTGTTTCCAACTATATTAGTAGTAGTTTTATCAGAAGTTAA
The DNA here is from genome assembly GCA_009831015.1 of Picea engelmannii. Classification (NCBI taxonomy): domain Eukaryota; kingdom Viridiplantae; phylum Streptophyta; class Pinopsida; order Pinales; family Pinaceae; genus Picea; species Picea engelmannii. Next base: position 442,135 of record ML787883.1, on the reverse strand, counting down.
CAATTGTATATCTTCATCTTTCAAGGCTTTCAACAAAGACTTTCTTTGCTATGAAATTTTGCATATATCAAGTATTGAATTATTTGATTTGATCTTCTTTAGATTTTTGACAATGTTGTATTCCATATATGCTTTGAATAATTGGTTAAAGGCTTATGCATAACAAATATTATAGAGACAGGTCTAACAATGGGGTTAACAACCCATGGTTTTCTTGTATTCTGAGTTTGGGACAATTTGTTATTGTTGAGTTATGGTTCCTTTGCTCCCAATTAAACTTTTAATCCTTCTTCCACCACTCCCTCATCTTCATCCATATTCACACCATGAAGCATATCCCATAAGACCATATCTATCTCACTAGAAATTTCTAGAGATTCTTCTTCCATGCCTCCCTCCAATGGTTCATCAAATTCTTCTACTTTTGCACAACCATCCAAAACTCTATTAGATACAAAATTCATTGCATTTATCCATCATGGAAAAATATTCTCGAAGTGTTTGGCCTGATTATAGTTGCAATAGTTATCCATGGTTACTCCTTCTAAATCATTGTTTAAATTTGCAAGAGGTGGATCAGTGGATTTAGGAGGGAAAGGCCTATATAGTTTATGATTGGAATTTCATTCTTTTGAACTTCTCTACATATCTATTACTTTGTTGGATAATCATTTGATCATTCTCTGCATTCTTTTCATATCCATGGACTCTTTTTCCTTAACCTCTGTGGGTTTTTTTAGTTGAAGTCGTGGTAAAATAAGACCTTTTTTGGGTGGCACAACCTCGTTCTTCCCCAATGTGGTCCAAGTTTCTTTGCATCCTTTCATTTCAAATTCAACCTTATTACCTTCGTCAAAATTTAATGCTAGGGTATTTTTTTACTGCTCACTTAATAAACATTGAAATTATTGTAGGTAATGCATTAGCAAAAACTTCAATTTGAAGCTCTAGTGTAGGCACAATTCCATATTTAAAATTGTTTAGGATTGTAGTAAACCTTTGATTGAAGTCTTTTACCTTTTCCTTCAGACCCATTGTTGACCCAAAAATCTGTTTCAGTCTCAACATGTTGTTCATTATTTTCATATCTTCTCGAGCTAGCATGAGGGTTGCTCTTAACTGTTAGAAAAACATGATCGTGGATCAATAAAATAAAAACAAACGCGGAAATAAAACAAAGAAGATACACAATACAATAGAGACACAGATATAAGTGGTTCACCTAGTGTGGGCTATGTCCACCAGAGAAATTGCCAACTCCTTCCTTTATTATTATCCAACAAATGAAGGGATACAACCTACAACACACCTGATGTAACTTCCTCTTGTTTTTCTCACAGTCTCCTCTCACAGAATAAAATATTCGCAATGAATACATAGCCGCAAACACATTTCCCTCATAAAGTAGGGTTTCCTTATAGGGAAAAAAACCCTAACATAACTTCTATCATTAGATCTGCAACCTTATAATGAATGGTCCATATTTACTATGAAATTACAATATACATTTACAAGGAAATTTTTTCCTTCGGGAGTGAAGTGGGGGCTTGCTTGCCCCCAGACCTCGTAGGGGAGGAAATCACCCCCTGTACTCCCCCGTGTGGAGGGGTGTACAGTCTTCCAGGGTGTAAAGTCTTCATGGGGTATAAACACGGATGAAAAGAAAGACCTCTGAATCAGGAAGATAATCAGGATCCACAACCAACAATCTCCCACTTGAGAACTAATATCAACAACTCCACCGTTGTTGTATTTGCTGGACTATGATCCTTCTTGGACTTGAAAAATTTCTCATCTTCACCTTCATGCTTGAAGACCAACTGAGATTGAGTAGGAAATCAGTTTCTCCCTGGTTACTCCCTTTGTTAACATGTCTGCAAGATTATGGCTAGTGTGTATCTTTTCCAACTTCAAATGTCCATCTTCCAAAACAGATCGTATGAAATGGTACCTCATCTATATATTCTTAGTCTTTGAATGGAAGGATGAGTTCTTTGCAAGATGAATGGAACTCTCACTGTCACAATACAACCTGCTATTCTTCTGCTTCTTTCCTAATTACTCCATAAACCTCTATAACCAAATCATTTCTTTACTAGCCTCTATAGCAACAACATACTATGATTTTGTTATTGAAAGTGCAACAACCTTTTGCAGTTTCTAAATCCAACTTACTATTGTTCCACCTATAGTAAAAACATACCCTGTGGTGCTCCTCCTGCTATCTTTATCACTTTCCATATCTGAATCAACATATCTCTGTAGAGCAGTGTCTGAAACTCCAAAACATAATGCATGAGTAGCAATACCTCTCAAATACCTAAGAATCCACTTTACTGCCTCCCAATTTTCTTTACTTGGATTGTTCATATACCTGCTCACAACTCCCACTGCATGTGCAATATTTGGTCTTGTGCAAACCATCACATACATCAAGCTTCCAATTGCACATGAATAAGGGACCCTGGACATGTATTCTATCTCCTCCTGTGTCTTGGGACACATTTCCTTAGTTAATTTGAAATGGTTGGCCAAAGGTGTACTAACTGGTTTTTCATTCTGCATTCTAAACCTCTCCAACACCTTCTCTATGAACTCACCCTGAGATAATGCCAATTTGTGATTTTTCCTGTCTCTTGTTATTCTCATACAACGGATTTTATTTGTAGCACCCAAATCCTTCATCGCAAATGAATTAGCTAATTTCTTCTGGAGCACATTTATATCTTGCATATTAGACCCTGCAACAAGTATGTCATCTACATAAAATAACAAGATAATATAGCTTCCATTTTCTATCCTTTTAAAATAAACACAGTGATCAGAATGACATCTACTATAACCTTGTTCTGTCATAAACCTATTAAACTTCAAATATCATTGCCTTGGATCTTTCTTTGGTCCATACACGCTCTTATTCAACCTACATACCAAATTCTCCTTCCCTTTGACCTCATACTCCTATGGCTTCTGCATATAAATCTCTTCCTCCAAATCCCCATGGAGAAAAGTTGTTTTTACATCTAACTGTTCAAAGTGAAAATATTCTACTACCACAAGACTTAAAATAGTCCTAATTAAAGTCATTTTAACAATAGGAGAAAATATTTCATCAAAATCTATACCTTTCTTTTGTGCAAACCCCTTTACAACAAGTCTATCCTTGTACTGATTTTTGCCTCCATCTTCTTCCTTCAACTTGTAAACCCATTTATTCTGCAATACTATTTTTCTTGTAGGCAACTGAACCAAATCCCAAGTCTGGTTATTTATCAAGGAATCCATTTCCTCTTTCATTCCTTGCTCCCACTTCTTTTTAGTGTCTACCTACATTGCCTCTTCATAATATTCTGGTTCACCAGAATCAGTAAACAATAAATAATACAACGAAGGAGAGTATCGTTCAGGGGGTCTACTTAACCTGGTAGATCTTCTAACAACACTTGGAGGAGTTTGAGGTACCTATTGCTCTTGCTGTTGTACATTTTGATTTTCTGGTACCTTTGGAATTTCTTTTTCAGTGATCTCATCAAGCACTATGTATTCTGGTTTTTCTTTTTTCTTGTATCTCTCCCTGCAACTGATCTTTGTACATGACCTTCTCATTGACTATGACATCTCTACTTCTAATAATTTTGTGATTTTCATAATCCCATTAGAGATAACAAAAATAATTAACATCGTATCCAATAAAGGTACACTTCTTGAATTTTTCCTCAAGCTTTGTTCTATTTTCTTTATCAATATGGACAAATGCTTCACAACCAAAAGTATTCAAAAAAGAATAGTTTACCTTTTTACCTGTCCATGCCTCCTATGGAATTCCACCATCCAGAGAGCTTGAAGGTCCTTTGTTTATTAAGTAAACAACAAGATCTACAACATCTTCCCAGAGCTGTAAGGGAAAACCAACATGCAATCTCATACTCCTTGCACGCTCCATGATTGTTCTACTCATCTTTTCTGACACACCATTTTCTTGTGGTGTTCCTGGAACTGTCTTCTCTCTACAAATCCCATGGTATGAACAATAATCATCAAACTCCTTGCTCCAATATTCACTTCCATTGTTTGATCTGAGACACTTCAACCTTTTTCCTGTCTCATTCTCAACCAAAACTTTCCATTTCTTACAAGTATCAAAAACATCAGATTTTTGTCGAATGCAATAAACCCAAGTTTTTCTAGTTGCATCATCATTAAAAGTAACACAATAATGAGAGCCACCAAGATATGATACCTGATATGGTCCCCATACATCTGTATGCACAAGCTCTAACCTTTCACTCTTCTTTTCTTTTCCAACTCTGAGAAATATGACTCTCTTCCATTTTCCATAAAAACAATGCTCACAGAAATCCAAATCAATTTGTTTAAGATCTAACAACATATTTCTTTTGTGAAGTATATGCATCCCCTTCTCACTTATGTGTCCAAGCCTATGATTCCACAGTGTTGTATCCACTCCTATAGAAGCTAAAGACATAGAAGAGTCAGTATTACCAGTACATAAATACAATGTACCTACCTTCTCTCCTTTTGCTATCACAAGTGATCCTTTGGTGACCTTCCACACCTTATTTGTAAATATGGATATACAACCTTCACTTGCCAACTGCCCTGTTGAAATTAGATTTTTCCTTAGATCTAGAACATATCTTACCTCTTTCAACAACCATTGGTTTCCATTCCTTTTCTTTATTTTTACCTTTCTCATTCTAACAATTATGCGTGGTGCATCATCACCCAAATGAACATGTCCAAAATCACCTTGAACATAATCTAGAAATTTTTTCCTATGGAGTGTGGCATGAAATGAAGCCCTGAATCTACTACCCAACACTCATAAATATTATCTATAGAAAGAATCAAAGAATCTTGTAACACATCATCTGTTACATTTGCTTCCTGATTTTTCTCCTGTTGTCCATCTCTTTGTTTCTTTGGAGCTCTCCAGTCTTTCTTCAGATGTCCTTTCTTCCCACAATTCCAACAATATATCTTTCCTAGTCTGGATTTGGATCTACCCTTCCTAGAATTATTGTGGTTCCTTAAGCCCTTTCTTCTATCCTTTTGTCTTCCCCTGTTCTCCATGTTTAACGCATTACCCGATGTCTCACATGTGTTTTTCCATTGCATTTCCCCACTGAGGATAACACCAACAACATCATCGAATTTTAAAGTGTTTGAACCAAAGACAGAGTTACTTACAGCCATGACCAAGCTGTTCCAGCTTTCTGGCAATGAGCACAAGATTAGAAGAGCTCTAACCTCATCATCAAAGTCTACTTTTACAGAACTTAGTTGATTAGTAACTGTATTAAATTCATTTAAATGATCTGCAACAGACCCACCTTTTGACATCTTCATATTAAATAATATCTTCATTAGAAATACCTTATTGGACGCCGATGGTTTTTCATACAATTTAGACAATGCATCCATCAGCTCCTTCATTGTCTTTTCTTTCAAAATATTGAAAGCCATTGACGATGCCAGGCTTAACCATATCATTCCTAGTTCCTTTCTGTCAAGAAATTCCCATTCTTTGTCCTTCATGGTTGTCAACTTCTTTGTTATTCCACCCAATGGCAGAAATAGATCCTTCTGATATAAATAATTTTCCATCCGCATCTTCCATAACTGGTAGTTTTGGCCGTTAAATTTCTCGACCCTAAACTTTCCATCTTTTGTCATTGCTCCCACTCGAACCAGAAACCCTCTTTTCCTATGAGTTACCTTTCGCTTTGATACCAGTTGTTAGAAAAACAGGATCGCGGAGCAATAAAATAAAAACAAATGCGGAAATAAAACACAAAAGATACATAATACAATAGAGACACAGATATACTTGGTTCACCTAGTGTGGGCTACATCCACCAGAGAAATTGCCAGGTCCTTCCTTTATTATTATCCAACAAATGAAGGGATACAACCTACAACACACCCGTTGTAACTTCCTCTTATTTCTCTCACAGTTTCCTCTCACATAATACAATATTCACAATGAATACATAGCCGCAAATACATTTCCCTCATAAAGAGGGTTTCCTTCTAGGGAAAAAAACCGTAACATAACTTCTATCATCAGATCTGCAACCTTATAATGAATGGTCCAGATTTACTATGAAATTACAATATACATTTACAAGGCAATTTTTTTCTAAGGGGGCTTTGTCGTTGGGGGCCCGCTTGCCCCCAAACCCCCCAGCTGGGGGGATCATCCCCCCTTCACTCCCCCACGTGGAGGGGTGTACAATCTTACAAGGTGTAAAGTATTCATGGGGTATAAACACGACTGGAAACAAAAACCTATGAATCCAGAAGATAATCAGGCTCCACAACCAACATTAGCGGCCCATTAAGCTCTGGTTTCAATCAAATATAGTGGTAGGATTCATAGTTATTATGGCCCTTTCCCATTAAAAAATTTCAGTGGGTTACATTCATAGATTCATTTGAGCACATAGTGACTTATCAAACACTAGAAGAGTATCAAACATAAGTTTCAAGTCAATTGGTCTTAGTTCAAATCAGTTACAGGATGTTAGATTCAGTTTTTTTGATTCATCCATTATAAATTAGAGGTATAGTAGGGTTAAATGGATTTCGAATTCACAGTTTCCCTTATCCTACTATCACCTATTGGACATCTACACAACAATCATCAACATCCTTATGTCCAACAACATCTTGTTGGCACCTAAGTGAGCTCTTTTCGACCTTGTTTGACTTTACTCGAAACCGTGATATTTTTCCCTTAAGGGAGGCCTTCTAGGGATCTTTTTGAGTTTTGAAATCCTCCCATATCATAATTCCACATGTCAAGGCTTCTCTGTTCATATTGCATGAATTGAGGATTTAGTTTGAAAAATTTTCAACATTGGCCCCTTTCGCTGGTCACTGGGTGGGTCCCGTATGAACACGAAATTTCATAGGAAATAAAATGAAATACGTTTGTTGGTTATAAAATAAAATGATTTTACCCTATAGGTATTAGGATAATATTTCCAACGAGCTATCATCTTCCTGATTTTGAGTTCGTATGACCGGTCTACAAAGGGCATAAATTTCATGCTTCCTAAATGACCAAAATCCATAGTTGTAACTTCCTTATCAGTTTATGTTTTGATATATGACTTGAAAGGAAAATCAGACCCAGATATGTTGCAGATTAGTGTGATACCTTTCCAACGGTATATCTTATGCTTGGTTTTGACCCTCAGTTGTTGAGAACAAGCCTTCACAATTTCAAGACGAGTTTCAAAGGGAAATTTGGTGACAGTGGTTCAAGGTTTAAAATTTTATGTTGAAAGAATATGAATCAAAAAATAATGTAGTAGACTCAGATACCTTTTCCATGGTGCATCATTTCCTCATTTTGACATCTTATGACCCAATTAGAGATGTTACAAATCTTTGAACTGGTTGAGGCGGGATGGTCTCACCAGATTGTAGGGTAGAGGTTTAGGTTAGTGAACATTACTCAACAACCTCGTCTTAGGTTTTCATTCTCACATAATTGAAGTACTCATCGATACCTTTCTATTGATACTTTGTTTGTATCAATTGGATATCGTATAGCGATGTGGAATCTTTTGCAATATTGGTCATTTTGTGGACCCCACGAGCAAATCGAGGTTTTAGAGAGCAGAGTTTCCTGGCCAAAATTGAGGGCCTATATGGCACAATACTAGGTTGTTGATTGTATATTCGCAACGGGCTCATTGAGACCTTTCCGAAGGCATGCCCCATGTCACATTTTGACTTCGTCTCTAGCTTCATTTTTGGTCTCCGTGAAGTAAAATCTCTGACTTTGCACATTTTTCAAGGAAATGAATAAAATAATAATAATAATAATAATAATAATAATAAATAAATGAGAAAAAAGAGGAGAATGACATGCAATTTCCCTGTACAATTTGGAAAAAAGGAAAAGATACAAAAATAAATAAATAAAATACAAAGAGCCTCCCCCTCCCTCTCTCAGCTCATTTGACAGGTTCGCTGGAGGGGGTGAGGGCTCTGGCTTTGGATCATTGAGTTTAGGTAGCAAAGAAAAGGAACATGTTGTACAATGACTAGAATCAAGATTAGTCCAGGTATCCCATACATATTTTCCTCAAACATTGGTTTTATTTGCTTAGAGATATGATTTGTATTGGGTTGATGGATTTTCACTAAAAAGACTGGGTTGCATGCCATTTTGTTTATTGGCTCAGAGTTTAATTAGCTGGTTCAAAATTTTGTTTGTTGGTTCAGAGTTTAGTTGTTGGTTTAAGTTTTTGTTCCTAAGTAAAATTACAAGTCGGAGGGGATTTGAACCCTTCTTGGGCACCAAGCCCAAGCCTCCATGGCCCTCTTAAACCTTTGAGTTTTGGTACTATGGAAGGCCTAGGCATGAAAAAATGGAGGTTGGGGGTTTGAACTCCCAACATCCCCCCTTTTACTCTTTTCTCCAATCAAAAAGTTGAACCTTTAAACAAAATTGGAGGGGAGGGGGTCGAACACACAACCTCCCCTCCCCTTTCCTATAGTACCCACTCTTTTATGAAAAATCAAAAAAGGGTTGAGCCCCCACTCTACCACCAGCGCGCACATAGAACTTCGCCCAACCACCTCTCTATCAAAGAAAAATCATACCATTTATGTTGTAGATTTGCACCTGCTCCACCTTTTCTCTGCTCAACAGCCCCCTGTGGGGGCACATTCTCTGCCCACCCATCGACCAACGATGACCTCTGCCATGTCTACACCAAAAACAAGGGGCGGGGGGTTGTCCTACCACTAGGGCAGAGCCACTACCGCCCCTCTGTCACCGCCACCAAGGTATAATTATATATTAACCAAAAAAAATTCATTGGAATATGTTTTGACTTGGGGGTTTAATCTACACACACACACACACACACACACACACACACACACACACACATATATAAGATTAAACCCCCAAGTCAAAACATATTCCAATGAATTTTTTTTGGTTTTATATAATTATACCTTGGTGGCGGTGATACAGCTTGAGTGGGCCTAATGGTTAAGAATGTGTGCTTCCTCCTAAGAGGTCACAAGTACAAATCCAGAGGGGGGTAGGGTATGTATACCTCTGTAGAATTTACCATTCAAATCGTTGGGCGGAGGAGGTCTCATACACCAATTTGGTGTCTGGATTGACTGTGACCTTAAAAATAGATTATTATTATTATACAGCCTGAGTGGGCCTGATGGTTAAGAACATGTGTTTCCTCCTAAGAGGTCACAATTTCAAATCCAGAGGGGGGTAGGGCATTTATACCTCTGTAGACTTTACTAGTCAAATCACTGGGCAAAGGGGGTCTCATACACCAATTTGATGTATGACTTGGCCGTGACCCTAAAAATAGATTATTATTATTATATATATATAATAAAAAAAAAAAAAAAATATTTATTAATAAATTTTATTACTTTTATTATATATATATAATAAATAAAATTAAAATATTAAATATTTTAAAATATAAATACTATATAGTTCAAACTATATAATATAAAATTTATTATTCTCCCCTAAGAGACAATGGACAATTTATTTGCATATCCTCCTCACCCGGAGGAGGATTTTCACCCAAAAATAGCCCAGATGACCATGGTGAAATGTAAAATCCATCCATCGCATTCACTTTCATAAATTCATCATATATTTTCAGTGAAACATTCAGAAGTGTTAGGGACTTTGATTTTGACTTGGAAACAAGTGCAGGAAGGAGTCCTAATTTGAGGCTTTTGGGGCCAAATTTTTGAAATCCGAGGGAGACCCATTTCAGCTACAAGAATGTCGGTCGATAGCAGACTTCTATGTTTTGAAATTAAACTCATTTTTATTTCTAATTTTCCCCATATTGGCCCTCCAACCAATACTTTCCCATGACCTTTCCAGGGCCATATCTCGCTCATCCAAAGCCTGATTTACCCCAAATGAAAGGCATTGGAAAGATGGTGAATAGAAATATAGCATGAATACATAATATTTCAGAATAATGGATATTTAATATGAGGGAAAATATTTCCAAGTGTTTAGGCCCGAGGCTCCCTTTACCAAATCAAGCCCAAATTGAAATCTTACTTCACCAATCCTGGGGCAGACTTATAGATAACAAGGGGGCATCAAATTAGGTATGATAAATTCTCGAACAATGGGTATTTCCTTACTTTCAACAACCAATTCCTTGGTCCAGTTCCCTCCAAAGCAGACCAAATTTTCCCCAAGCCATGGGCCTTCACCCCGGTGAATTCGACAACCATCGATACCCTTTGACACCTTGAAATCACTAATTTATAGCTGCAAAACTAGGGCCAACAATCAAGATGCCATTGGAATGGCACAAATCCAAAGTCAAATGATGAGGTGGCACAAAACTTTGTCTTTTTCCCTCAAAGACTTTTGTCAAAAGTTTGTTTCTCAAATGTTTTACTTTGGATAAAATATTGTAATTAAAGTTTGAAATCAAATTTAGATTTGATTTACCTTTTTGAAAAAGAGAAAAACACTTTAGGGTTAGTCCACTTGTCATTTTTCCAAAAGTGATATGTGTCTTGTGACCTAAACCTAGCCTCCTCTTCTCTTATAAACAAGAGGAAGGATTTTGTAACAAAGGGGGACTTGTTGAATATAGAACAAAAGCTCTGCTAATTTTTTCAAAAGTTCTTAGTGTTTGTACTTGCTTGTTTTCCTTTGGTCGTTGGGACTTGGATACTTTCTAGTTGAGGGGTAGTAGTAGATACTATTTATGTTAACTATCTCCACGAGGGATTGATTATATAGGTATTTATAACTATTACCTGGGGTTTAACTTTCTTGTTTTTACGTACTAACAACTCTTGTATGTCTGGTTTAAAATGAATGTTTGTGTAAATTTCAAGAAGGAGATAGGCATATCAACCATAGTTAGTGGTCATGAGGTATAGGGGTCCCTTATGACATCCATTAAGCCCTATTTTCTTTGTTGTTCATAGCTTCTTAATTCTCCTTTTTCCATTCTTATTTTTTAACTTTAGTTTTCTATCTTTGTTATTGATGTCCTAAATAGGCAAATTGACCATTTTGGTCAATTTACCCTTCTGGGATAGTCATCTTAGTTGGTTGTTTTATACCCGTAGCTTTCAATTTACTTCTCTCTTTAATTTTGTTTCTGTTATTAAATATACTAAAAAATCCATTGTTATCTTGCTAGGAAGTAATCAGTTGTCCATTCTACTTCACCTAAGCGGTCAAGAACCACTTGAAGACTTGTTTGAGGCAAATGAGCTAGCAAGGAAACAAGAAAAAAACAAGGAACAACCTTGTAAAATCCTTCCCCAACACTCAAATTTTCATTTGGTTTGAGTTTACTTGGTTTTATAAATATTTCACACACTTCACTATTAACATAGTCTTCATCTTCAAGAAAAAATATTGGTTTTCAGTTAATTTTATGTTCATAGAAGTCAACAATTTTTATCTGTAAATTGTCATTTATTTAGTCTTCATTAGATAATTTTCATCCCTTAACCAAGGAACTAGTTGAAGCTCCCTTGCACATGGAAGTTATGCAGCTTGCAAAGAACTTAAACCACATTCCTTTGGGTTGAGTAGTTTAGGTGATTTCATTTATTCTTTATTGAATTTCTTAGAGTACCACGCCACCTAAGACAAAGGCTAAAGGAACATAACCCCATGATTGGGTGGTGGTTGGGTTTCCTTTCCATCATACCCACTTTGGTTAACATCAAGTTTAGTGGGGGCAGTGAATTGGTACTTGTAGTATTTCTTATTTTCATTTATTTATCACTTATAGGTTTATACCCCTATAG
>ML787883.1:372012-423360 GCA_009831015.1 Picea engelmannii | reverse complement strand
GTCGGGAACATATCGTGACCGTCGGATTTCCTAACTACAAATGCATACTAATGCATACTAAAGAAACACACTTTTACCTAACGACATATTAGACCAAGTAGATCTTAACTAACTCCTAAGTGTCTAAATATCCTAACAAACACAACTATCCTCGACTAGATCTTCCATGCTCGAGTGTTCTAATACATCCGTTACAAAGAGATGAAAGGGGAATTGACTTTCATTAGACAAGAAGTCTCAAATACATAACATAACCAGAGAACCAGAGGCTTTACTAAAACTTTACAATCGGGAGCTTTGCTCAACCATCCCTTTACAAAATATAAAAACAAAGTATATATACTCAGAGTGACTTGCCACCCTACAAGAACGGGCCCTGCTTACTGCATTCAAGGCTTCGCGTCTCTATCTCAGACTGTCAGACTGCACATGCATTATTTTGTTAGAAGCGATCTCAAATAGTATGGGCTTTGTAGGAAAATTCATGACAGGGCGACCTTGGGCTGATAGTCTGCCTCCACGAATGGTGTTTCCATGCTTCCTATTTATGGTTGAAACGAGGTTTCAACCACCTTCCTCAGCTTCATTAACTGTCCTCATTGGGATCAAGAAGGAGGCTGACACTCGAGAATGTTCCAGTCAGGCTCATAATCCCTTCCAGTCGAAAATGGCGCCTCGAGGCTTGTAAGGATTTTCTTTGTGACCACTCGAGTGCTTTGATCCTCTGCACAATGCCCTTTTATTGCCCCACGCGACCGCAGGCTGCAACCCTGCACTTAACCAAAATGGAAATTTGGGACTTTGCATGTCAGAAGTTCTTGCTGCCCTTGATTCATGATGTTTCGATGCCCGAAACCACAAAATGATCCATCTGGATCAACGGTTGTGTCTGCCCCGAATCCGACGACCACGATTGGTTTCTTGAACACTTCAGCCACCTGCTGCTTGACAGGTGCCTATATTTCTCTAGGCCCACCTTCCATGTGACTGTGGGTTGTGACCTCATGCTCGTCCTGCATGATATTTCGGGGTTTCTCATTTCAGGAGTTTTCGCTCCATCTTGACTTCAATATCGCAATGCCCAAAATCGTGAAACGGTGGCTGAGATCGACGGTTAGAGTTGCTTCGAGATGGAAGGCCACGATCTTTCCCTCGACCATACGAACTTCCGACTATGCTATGAGCGCTAGCCCCATTTCCCAGACCTGCTTCCTTTGTGACCGGGCGTTAAGACCGTGGGCCCAATTCCTGGGAGCTTTCGCGATTTCACGTTTCGGGAGAAAGAGATGTTGCTCCTAGGAAAACCTTCAATTATGCACTTCGGGGTTTCGGGCTATGGGTGAGCTTGTCGACGAGAACCCCAAACTCTCGATTCCTGAAATTGCTGAAGTCAAATCAATGACCCTCTGCGTCTCACAACCAGACGACCCGGATCTTTCCCTTCGCGAATCGGGATTTCGTGATCCTTGATGCATAATCACTCCGCCTTTGAAATCCCGATTCCCGCACTCGCTTGATTCCATATAAGACCGCTCTCAGTGCTGCGACCTACAATAATGAAGACTTGGACAACACGGCTAGGACTTGAGGAAAACGAAGACTCAGTAACAAAGGTAAAAAGAGAAGCAATCGGCCTTAAGGAGAACAGAGAAGCTCGGGGCTGATTTCTCTCGGGCATATTTCGACAAGGAAACCAGTCGACCAAAGGATGAAGACAAACAGACAAAGAAAAATATATGCCGGGAGGGGAAAACTATGATCGGGTCTACAAAAAGGGGGAAAAAGATAGACAAAATCACAGACCTAGACCAAAACCACAATCCTTGAGAACATGACAAGCTTAATCGCTAACATAGTTACATCTTTTTCCATAGGTGTTGTAACCTACTGAAGGGATGGTTTTTCATTTTCATACCCTGGTTTTCACCCTTTAAAAGTCACGGGATTTTTTTTTTGGCAATTCCCACTAATTCTGGGCATTTCTGGGCTTGTTTTCACGTAGTACAATACCCAAACAACTTGATGTTCATAACTTACATCCATATTAAATGGTATGGATGTAGTTTTCCAAAGACATTTTGACTCTTAGTCTTTGGTACTTTTGCACAAGTCTTTCACCGAGTAATTTTTTTTGAACCCCAGTTTACCCTGTAAATCAGTTTCAAACATTTTCCTAAAGTCATAAGGCAGTGAACAACTTCTTGTTCAATTTTATTAGTTTGTTGGTCCAAAATTTAACAAGCTCATTTTCACCCCCTTGTCCACCAAAAATCACCCCCATGTATTTTTGGCCACCCAAGGAGTTGAGGGAGGACAATACCTAGGTTGGGTGGTCCTAAGAGGGATTTTATGTAAGTCCCTCATCTCTCCTTCTTCCCCTTTTTCACCGCCTTAGACACATGATTATCGGAGGTGTGGGTAGTCTCTTCCTCATGTCAAGCTATCAAAGAGGTTATAAACGACTTCACCGTCGGATAGGTGGGATCCATCTCAACAGATGGATTTTGCTTATAACACTCATGAATAGGGAAAATAATTCAACCATCAATGCACCAGTGGTGATCTCTTCCCCAAATTTATCTATAAACATTTTTTGAAAATCACGCTAATTAGTAATTGACCCTATTCGCAAATTGAAATACCAAGTAGATGTTGTGTTTTCAAAGGCATAAGGGGAAAGCATGCACACCACATCTTCATGTTGTACACTCATTAATCTGATGGCTAGAATAAGTTTCTTAATATGGTCTTCTGGAAGACCCACCACTTCAACGTCATACTTGGGAAGCAATTGTTTTGGATACTTGAGTAAATTTTGAGGTTGGCCAGGTGTTGTGTGCGCACAACAAATTTTCTTCTCTTACTTTATTTTTAAGAGAATAAATTGGGGCCCCTTCAAAACTTCCTACTAGAACCCTCACACTCACTCTCTCATGCGAATGGATAATCTTGAGTTTTCCTCCCACTCTTCTCGCTTTACCATTTCCAGTTTCTCTTCAGATCACTTTGACCCGTCGATCTACACTTCAGTGAGTTCTCTCTTCCTGCATCGATACACAACGTACTGACGAATGCATCCTTTCTTCCACCTACACATTGACACGCCAATGATTTCTTTGCCGAAACATAGACAACCTTCCTTTGAACTTGGCTAATGCATCGACGCGTTGCCGCTAAACTTCACTGATGCACATCTTTATCACTGGTGAACTTCACGTGATCAACGTCGACACATCGGTAATATTCACACGATTATCTTAGCCACGCACATGATTTTCACCAGCTAACTTCCTTCCACTTTCGTCAATGCATCACATATCAACAATGCTCCTCCCTTTCGCTTTGATACACTACATATCAGCGAGGTTTGTCTCTCCCTCGTCGATGCACTGCTAGATTGATGAGTTTCCCTCTTCTATCATCGATGCGGCAGCAGAAAGAAGTCGACCTTTCATCGACATTGAACGCATCTACAATGATATCCTTTCTCTCACCGATGCTGACCCGGTCAGCAAGACATGCCTTCGTCTTGAGACCTATCTTATCCTCCTCACAGCTCAGATCCTTCTTGCCACGCCCGTCAAACAGTCTCCTAAAAATTTATGGTGACTAAGCTCTCCATGCCTAGATGGAAAATTGATACTTGTCACGCTTGATTTGTTTTATGATTGCAGTGACAATCAAACCTATCTGCGTTGCCAACAACTTTAATCATGCATGCCATACTAGCTTGTTTACTTTGTGTTTATTGAAGTTATGACTAAATCTTGATCGTGAAGGTTCCATCTAAAATCATATGAGTTAACCACGACATCTGTAGGTCTTACACTAGCTCTGAAATGCATCTTAAAGAAAACCGGTCATCCCAGCTCCTAAGCCATGTTGAACGGCCCAAACATCGATTGGCTATTTTTGTGGGTTTATAATTATATGCTACTGAAACATCACTTCAATGTCAATGGATGAATTAAGATTCTATACATCACAAATGACACAGGGACTTACCAAATTGAATTTGGGTCAAGCGACAATGAAAACGAGAACTGAACTTTTATTAAAAAATGAGTTTGACCGCAATTTTTTGGCTTTCGTCAAAGTGAATTTTTCATCACCGGAATAGGTCAAATGTATTATTTTCATAGTTACGGTTCCAATACAACTCACATAATCAAAATCTGATGCCCCGAAGTACCAAAACGAATAGCCAAGGGGTTTCTCGCCCAAACCACCTGCCTTATCAGTCGTTACACAGATGGAATGCTTGAATAGCATGGTTAGTTGGCTCGCCGGAAGCGTCTCTGAGCACTCTTCGTGGCAGACCAATTGATACTCAAATCCGACATCGTTTGAGCGAATTTTGAGTCTTGAAAATCTCCTTCAACAACGTATTCTTGAGTTCTCGCCCCAGCTCAAAGCTACTTTAGGTAAAAATTGGTTCTATAATAAGTTATTTCAAAGTTTAATATAATTGAATTTCAATAATTTTGATTTTATTTAAAATTTAAATTATTTAAACTTAATATTTGCAAAAGAATTAACTCATAAAAAAGGGTTTAAACGCACTTGGTCGGCGAACATGGAAACAACTACTCTGAAGTCATCGGCGAAGTTAATCTAAACTGCGATTAAGTCATCGGCGGAGTTAATTTAAAGTGGTCCTAAATTCACTGTTTCACATCGGCAGAGTTAAGAGCAAATGCTCCGAAACTTACTGTTTCACATCGGCAGAGTTAAGAGCAAATGCTCCGAAACTTACTGTTTCACATCCGAAAAGTAAACTGCTCTGAAACTCATCGGAGGCAATGAGAGGAAAAGATCCGAAGCTACTAGAAGAAGTTGTAAAGAACTGGTCCAACCAACCAGAGGCAATGAATATCGTTTCACGTCTGGGCAGCTCATTTGCAGAAAGAGCAAATGGCCCAAATTTTATCTCAAGACCACCTACATCCGCGCCTTCAAATCATTTTACAGTAGCCATAGAGATGGCGTTGGAAATTCGATTAGCAAAGGATCGATCACTGACCACATTTCTTATCTCGCCCTTGAAACCTACACCGAAGAATAGTGAATACAGTCCCACTGTCTTCAGTGGACCTCGAGTGGGGCGTTCCGTCCTAATTTTCTTGAGGTTTGATACACCAATTAATGGCGAGTTTATAACCGTGCGCCATAAGCAAATTCGCCAGATGTACAGGTCATAGTGAGGATGAGGCTGGGTTGTTTGACCAAAAAAAAGATGAGTATTGCCTTTCCTTTTCTCAACTCATGATGATGGTTTCTGAGGAGTACTAGTGTTATCAAAACAACATATCTCAGATATGCTTCACCAAGAAAGAAAACGCCCACGCAATGAAGAAAACGCCCACGGAACTACCAAGATCAGATTTGAACAGCGCTAATCCACCCTTCGATTCTACACAAGAATGCTAGTTCGTTACTGCAACCAGATAATACCCCGGGAAAGTTTATTTCCCTCCAGTTCATTCCTCTTCGTTGATTGATGGATTCGCTTCATAAGTTGGGGAGGTAAATGCCCAGATCATTGCACCATCAGCCGAGATAATAAATTTGGGTGAGCAATATTCACCCTGCTAAGTAAGATTGAATGTTGATGCAGGTGGAATATAGACTGTTGAATCTTACAGCAATTAAATTCAATAATCTATAATCTACTTATGCTACGAAATGTTGTGTAGTAGTTTAGACATAGACCCAAATGTTGTGTAGCAGGCTGAATATTGATAGCCATAAATTTAGGATTGACCGTCCATGCTCAGCAGGCTGTATATTTACCGCCATAAATTTGAGGCCATAGGCAATGGTTGACTGATGCGTTTTGGTCAATTTTTCTCAGCTCAAAACCGACCTCAAAACCCTAACGGGTCAACGATACACTGGATTTAATGCAATTTGCCAACGCCTTCATAAATACCAGAAGTTTGTTCACGAAACTGTAGGATCGATCAGAACCATTCCCGCTTGAAAGCACTCTGAATTCGTGTCAATCGTTAGCAAAGGTTGCTAGTCGTTTATTTCCAGCGATGTTGAAAGGAATCGTTGATAAGAGGGATAAAGATGTTTAGTCGACCGGAGAGACAAAGAACACGGGCACGGGTCTCAAGCTATCTCAACGAAAAAATTAAGGGTATGGATGTCGGTTTCAAGAACAAACCGGAGCACTTGGTCGGCGAACATGGAAACAACTACTCTGAAGTCATCGGCGAAGTTAATCTAAACTGCGATTCAGTCATCGGCGGAGTTAATTTAAAGTGCTCCTAAATTCACTGTTTCACATCGGCAAAGTTAAGAGCAAGTGCTCCGAAACTCACTGTTTCACATCGGAAAAGTAAACTGCTCTGAAACTTATCGGAGGCAATGAGAGGAAAAGATTCGAAGCTACTAGAAGAAGTTGTAAAGAACTGGTCCAACCAACCAGAGGCAATGAATATCGTTTCACGTCTGGGCTTGAAGACCGATGAAAGTAGGGGGCAGCTCATTTGCAGAAAGAGCAAATGGCTCAAATTTTATCTGAAGACCACCGACATCCGCGCCTTCAAATCATTGTACAGAAGCCATAGAGATGACGTTGGAAATTCGATTAGCAAAGGATCGATCACTGACCACATTTCTTATCTCGCCCTTGAAACCTATACCGAAGAATAGTGAATACAGTCCCACTGTCTTCAGTGGACCTCGAGTGGGGCGTTCCGTCCTAATTTTCTTGAGGTTTGATACACCAATTAATGGCGAGTTTATAACAGTGCGCCATAAGCAAATTCGCCAGATGTACAGGTCATAGTGAGGATGAGGCTGGGTTGTTTGACAAAAAAAAAATGAGTATTGCCTTTCCTTTTTTCAACTCATGATGATGGTTTCTGAGGAGTACTACTGTTATCAAAACAACATATCTCAGATATGCTTCACCAAGGAAGAAAACGCCCACGCAATGAAGAAAACTCCCACGGAACTACCAAGATCAGATTTGAACAGCGCTAATCCACCCTTCGATTCTACACAAGAATGCTAGTTCGTTACTGCAACCAGATAATACCCCGGGAAAGTTTATTTCCCCCCAGCTCATTCCTCTTCGTTGATTGATGGATTCGCTTCATAAGTTGGGGAGGTAAATGCCCAGATCATTGCACCATCAGCCGAGATAATAAATTTGGGTGAGCAATATTCACCCTGTTAAGTAACATTGAATGTTGATGCAGGTGGAATATAGACTGTTGAATCTTACAGCAATTCAATCCTATAATCTACTTATGCTACGAAATGCTGTGTAGTAGTTTAGATATTGACCCAAATGTTATGTAGCAGGCTGAATATTGATAGCCATAAATTTAGGATTGACCGTTCATGCTCAGCAGGCTGTATATTGACCGCCATAAATTTGAGGCCATAGGCAATGGTTGACTAATGCGTTTTGGTCAATTTTTCTCAGCTCAAAACCGACCTCAAAACCCTAACGGGTCAACGATCTCATTACAAGATAAAATGGTGCCTTGGAATAAATGTTGTTGGGCGAGTTCATAAGTAAATCAATGACTTCTCTTTGTGGATTTAATGCAATTTGCCAACGCCTTCATAAATACCAGGAGTTTGTTCACGAAACTGTAGGATCGATCAGAACCATTCCCGCTTGAAAGCACTCTGAATTCGTGTCAATCGTTACCAAAGGTCGCTAGTCGTTTATTTCCAGCGATGTTGAAAGGATTGTTGATTCCTTTTAGAGATCGTTGATAAGAGGGATGAAGATGTTTAGTCGACCGGAGAGACAAAGAACACGGGCACGGGTCTCAAGCTATCTGAACGTAAAAATTAAGGGTATGGATGTCGGTTTCAAGTACAAACCGGAGGAGTTAGACGAACAGCTCCGGTGCACTTCGGAGAAGTTTAGACGAACAACTATGGTGTAGCTAGGCAGGAATGAGAAGAACAATATCGACGCAAACCAGAGACCGTGTGACCAAATCCACAGGTGTCGTATTCGGCGATGGGTACAACAACTAAGTCGATACCATATAAGTAACCCAAAGAAGAAGCAAACAAGAAAAGGCTTGCCACTCCATCCAGCCAGCAGGTATTCGACCTTTAGCTGACAGCCAAACAAAAGGAAGCGTCTTATGTAAAAGGACCAATTCTCTCAAATCCCCTTTGTGGGAAATTTTTTATGACCACCAATGCATGAGATCATCAGAGTTGTATGAGGATTGAGTGATATACAACTGCAAAGTAATAACACTATGCACAATCATAACAGGAGTGCCAGGGGCTAGATTCAAGCACAAAACCGCGGGTCTTGTGTAATTTTATTTTCTACTCACTTCGCCACAAAGGAAATCACCTGGTACCTGTTTTGACAGCATGGCACACCCCCATATTCTAATGTTGTTTGGTTCATACCAAGCCATGCCACCGGAGGGTTTGAGGATAACTTGTCCGACCTGCCAGGAAGAATAGATCACAAGAACTCTGGTATCTCGTCGATGAAAACGAGGAGAATAATGTTAAGAGATCAACATTCGGTTCCCTTCTCATTTGATAGGTGCAATATCTCTCTTTTGGTGTACACCCCAAATAAAGTCATGATCGGCGAGCAAACAAACGATGACAGTCGACGAACATGGAGAAACCCAACGCAATACCAACTCGATCGGAGAAGTTTATATTACGAGCACCATTATACCCGGACGAGTTAAAACAAAGTACTCCGGTGCAATACAAGATCACTTTAGAGGAAGATCGTCGATCATCAGTGATACCCAGTAGTCATGCTTGGAACTCGACCACTTGCCCGGAGGGCTTAAATGAATGTGCAGAGAACTTCCCAAGAGAACCTCTAGTTTTCTCTTGGTGAAGTTCAAAACTTGATCTCCAGTGCACACAACAGAGAAGTTTGTGCAAACTGCTTTGAAATAGCAATAGGACCCCATGAGACTGCATTCTGTATTTCAGCCATAACATTTGACTCTGGTGTCCATTTCATGCTTTTCCAAGGTGTATGACTTCCCAGTTATAAGATTGATAAGATTGGATAAATTCATAACCATTTTTCTCATTTTTCATGATTAATATCTGGCACCTTGTCAACAACCATGGATAACAAAAAGCCTCGGTCATGAGAAGATGAACCTAGAATCGAAATCAAGGAAACATACACTAACTCTTGGTAAATTAATATTTCAGTTGTTTGGATCTAAATGATTGGTTTTAATAGTTTATGTGAGATTACTCTGAAGTCATTCATTTTTTGCATATTAAACGGTGTCAACGGTGTCATGTACCAATGTCAAGAGGAGGTCATGCTCCATGTCCTCGCAATGCGATCTACAACCAAGGAATATAGAACATTAACAACAATATCAATTGTCCCAGGCAGTAAAGAGAATCAAGCTCAAATGGTTGAATAGGGAATCCAAACTCTATGATGATCAACACTCATAATGCCCATGCCAATCATTACGGTGGATGTGACACACTATGGATGAAATCTATGATGGCCCACCAACAATAGAAGACAAATTCAAGATATAATTGTTCTTTGTTGCTCATCATCACAAAGGGAGTAAAGACAAAGGCTGGTAAAATGTCACGGGGGTAGGCAGAAGGCCAAGAGTTATATTGTGCCTCAATAAATACTAAGATTCTACCTAAAGAAAGGGTTTGTTTGGCTCTTCAAACATTGTACATTTCTGAACTATTTTGGGAAGACAGTGTCAACTAAAATTGAGAAGCCATTCCTTGGAGCTTTGATGTACTATTGCTAAAACTGTTAATATTGAGAAGCCCTCAGGGTCAACTTTTGATAGAGAGAAAAGCTTGGTTTTTGTTTTGTTGTGAACTATTTCAAGAAAAATGTATGATGTTCACATGCGCTGTAAGGACATGTTTGTTTATAGACTATTCTAATGCAATCTATGTTACTCTTACAGTTTTGTTACTCTTTCTTATATTATATGCCTTGAGTACATGAGTTGTTGATGTATGCATAGATATGATTTATACTTTTCTGGTTATGTATGCCTATACACGTGTTTTTAACTTTGCACCTTCATGACAATTATCTGAGTGGGTTCTTAAGTAGAGTTTAGTTTCATTACAACTCATTCACTTACAATAATTTGATCCTAGCTAGGACATGATAGATTAGAAGTAGATTAGATTTCTTTCATGCATTTACATAGTCTTCATCTACATCTTTAATCTGCATAACCATCATTAACCTTCATCAGTGGACAGAGTCACAACCGGTAAAACCAAAACTAAAAATGGTTGTCGGGATAGAATCTGGATGGGTTCCCTATTCCAAACGGTGAGAGGTCTAATTGGGAATTCTTACCGAGGGTAACTCCTGTTGTTGACAAGGGATGATCATTGCGCGTGCGCCCCTGACCTAGCTCCGGTTACGTTAAGGGTTTTTGAGTGTGTCGCCATGGTAGCCAAAGGAGGGGAGCCGCCACCCCCTCCTTCCCCCTTCGCCTCCTTTCGACGCCTGGTAGAAGCCTGCAGCAAGAAGACGTCCGTCTCAGAAGCTCCGAGCTTTGTCAAGAAATTGGATGATATACCAGAGATCGACCTTCCTCCTGAATACCCAATGAAAGTCGCCCTATCCCTCTCTGAACGAGGACTTATCGGCCAGTTTATGGGACTCTGGCCCTCAACCAAATCCACAGACAACTGGATACAGCGAAACTGGAGACCTCTGATAACATATAGTGTGACATGTTACGCGGTCGGGCGAGGATACTTTATCTTCGAATTTATCTCCCAGGAGGACAGAGATTTGATTTTCAGAAATGGCCCTTACTTCATGGGCACTCAAGGACTATACCTGAATAGATGGACCCCGAATTTTGACCCTGCTTCAGAAGTCCCCAAGGATGTCCCGGTCTGGGTAAGACTCCCCAACCTGCCGATTCACTGTTGGAACCCCTCCTCGCTTCAGGCAATAGGCAATGGTCTTGGGCGCTACATTGACCGAGCAGAACCAAGAGATCAATACTCCTATGCGCGGATCTGTGTGGAGGTTGATCTGGAGGTAGGACTACCCGAGGCAATAAAGCTGAAGGTCAGCAACTGGCAACACTTCCAAAAGATGGATTATGAACAACTTCCGTTCAAGTGCAGAGGCTGCCACGAATACGTCCATTTCCAAAGAAACTGCCCAAAAAACCCCCCCTCCACAGAAAAAGAAGGGGACAAAGGTTGGCAGCAGGCTCGGAAAGGGAGATCAAAAGCACGAGGCCAAAGGAATGAGTAGACAGATCCAAAGAAAGCCAAATCCTCGGGATCCAAAGAAAGGGAGAACAGCTTCAGAACCCTAGCCAAAGAAGCGGAGGAAAGAGAACAAGACCCATGTAAAGAAGTTCAAGAGGGAGAAAAGGAAGGTCAGAATCCTGAAGACAAGGGGAACAAGCCAACAGAAGAAGAAGGGACGCAAAATAAATCCCCCAAGAAGCAGGAAGGCAGTCAGAACATAGAGGAAGGGGAGATCTCTATAGGCAGTGACTCAGATGAAGCAAATGAGGTATGGGCCACTCCAAAGAAAACGAGAAGAGGCTGGAAATCAAAAAACGCTGAGAGGAACCAGGAAGCCTATAAAGATGTGCTCAATGGGTCGCAACCCACCATCAAATAGATGATGACTGTTCGTAACACACGGAAGCAGGCCAAAGCCTCCCAAGGAGGCCATCTCTCCCCCCAAGGTTTATAATGATTATAACCTCCTGGAACTGTAGGGGAATGGGCATCAAGAAGAAGGAAGAAGCGCTTAAAGATATCATCAAAACCTCGAAAGAAAGTATCCTACTGCTCCAGGAGACTAAATTGAGCCAGCGGGATGTGCTCAAAACCTTGTTGAATGTTTGGAAAGGAAGCCTCGGAGTTGCCAGAAATGCCCGGGGAGCCTCCGGAGGGCTCTGCACAATGTGGAATGCCACCAAAATAGACATGCTTAGCTCTGACACCTGCATGCATTGGATTCACACCAGATTTCTCCACAAAGACACGGGCTGCCAGGTAAGCATCTTTAACATTTATGTCCCACATCTTTTGGGGGAAAAAAAACACTGTTGGGAGTCATTACAGGACTACCTCCAGCAAAACAATCTCACCAATATCATCCTCGGAGGAGATCTAAATGTAAAGCTAGCCCAGGAAGAGAAGAGGGGAGGCTCTATAGTGAGACATCCGGCCAGAGAATGGGTAGAGGACTTAGCCTCAGCCTGGGACCTCCTTGATATTAAGCCAGTCAAAGGACGCTACACGTGGACCAATAAGAGGACTGGTCCTGGGCACCTCGCTGCTAGACTAGACAGATTCCTCGTACAAAGCTCCCTCCTGTTGCTAGGACTTGAAGCAAAAGCAGAAATTCTGGCCCACAGTGCTTTTGACCACAAGCTGATACGGTTAGAAATCAAAAAAGACCAGGTCAGAGGGCCCATCCCCTTCAAATTTAGCCCAAACTGGATAAATGACAAAGGTTTCACAGAGCTAGTAACAAAAGTATGGGCCACCACAGTTCAAGGCTCAGCATCCTACGTGTGGTAGGAAAAAATTAAAAGGCTGAAATTCGCTCTGAAATCATGGGCCAAGAGCCAACCAAGCCCAATAGCAATGCGCCTAGCAGTCCAGAGCCAACTCGAGGCCCATCAGTTGGAAATGGAACAGAAAGAGATCACTCCGGCAATTCTGCAACAGGAGGACAGCCTTCAAAGGCATTGGCACCAAGCCTACAGAATGGAGGAAAAATATTGGAGGCAGAAGTCGAGAAGCTTATGGCTGAAAGACGGAGACCGTAACACAGCCTACTTTCACAAACAAGCGGAAGCAAGGAAACAATATAAGGCAGTTACAGAAGTTCAAGTCCAGAACAAAACAATTGCAGATCCAGAGGGCATTAAACAAGCAGCTTATGAATCTTTTGAGAAGCTATACACAGACCCAAAAGACTCGACTTTGGACCAGCAGGGGTACCCTTTCACAGTCATTCCAAGGCTAATAAATGAAGACATCAACAGCCAGCTGACAAGAGAGGTATCGTAGCAAGAGATAAAAGAGGTCCTTTATCAGATGAACCCAGACAAAGCACCGGGACCGGATGGGTTCACTGCCAGATTCTATCAGCAGTGCTGGGAAATAATTAAAAAGGATCTAACCAAAATGATTCAGAAGTCACAGCAGGCCAGCAAGCTGGGAGGAAGCACCAACTCTTCCTTTCTGGCACTCATCCCAAAAGAAAAAGGAGCAATTTCTTTCAACCGGTTCAGACCTATCTCTTTATGCAACACAAGCTATAAAATCCTTGCCAAAGTAATAGCCAATCACCTCAAGGCAGCTCTCCCTCTCATTGTTCGTGAAAATCAAGGCGGTTTTGTCCAAGGGAGGCATATCGCCGACAACATCATCCTGGTTCAAGAAGCGATTCACTCCAGCGTTTTAAGGAAAGAAAAAGGTATGGTCATTAAACTGGATCTCGCTAATGCTTTTGATAGAGTCAGACATGAATTCTTATTTGAAGTAATGAGGAAGTTTGGGTTCGATTCACATTTTATAAGCTGGATAAATGCCTGCATTGGATCTCCTTGGATCGCCCCGCTGGTGAATGGGAAGGTAACTGCCTTCTTCAAAGCCTCCAGGGGTCTAAGGCAAGGCTACCCTCTGTCGCCATTGCTCTATGCAATTCAAGCTTCAGTTCTCAGCTATCAACTGGAAAACTCCCAAATTAATAAAGATCTTCATGGTCTAAGAATAACACAAGGGGTGAAAGACATCAACCATGTGCAATTCACAGATGATACGCTACTGCTGGGAGGAGCAAGCCCAATAATAGCAAAAAGGTTCAAGCAAGAACTGGAAATCTATGCAGCAGCCTCCGGCAGCGAAATAAATTAGACTAAAAGTAACATTTATGGTTGGAACATCACCCCAAATGAAATGCTGAGAATAACAAGAGTTCTAGGGATGGAGGGGCATACAAACTGGGAGGCCTTTAAGTACCTGGGAGTTCCAATCTTTAAGTCTGCCCCCAGAGCCTCCCACTGGAGCCATATTGCAAAAAAACTCAAGAATAAATTTACTTCTTGGGGGGCTAATTGGCTGAACTTAGCAGGGAAGGTAGTCCTGATAAAGGCTGTGGTGTCTAGTATCCCCATCTACCAATGCTCGCTATTGTTAGCTCCAGCCACAGTCATCCAAAAAATTGAGGCTTTTCAGAGACAATTCTTGTGGGAAGGAGGAAGGCAAGAAAAGAAAAAGCTGCACCTGGTTAGCTGGGAAAAAACCACAAAATCCTACATGGAAGGAGGTCTCAATTTTAAAAATACAAGGACCCAAAATCTGGCCTTAGGGGCAAAGCTTCTCTGGAAAATGATCACCGGCAAAGCCACTTGGAGTAAACGCGATCTCTGGAGGAAATGATTTCGAGGGTCTTGGGACAGAAGCTTAGAACTCTCATGTAAGGAGTTGAAAAGCTCCCCTATCGTCGCGCTATGCAAAAAGGCCCTTCCTCACTTCACTCCTCATCTAACCTGGGTGCCGAAAAATGGCAGGAAAATAAGAATTTGGATAGACTCAATAATGGGCGATCCTCCGCTAGAGCAGCTCCAGGAACTACAAGGCCTCAAAAGCTGGATGGATAGTCAAAACATCTTAACACTCTCAGACATTTCAGTATGGGGAGAAGAAAGGCCTCACATCTGGCAAGGGTGGGCAGCCCCAAACAAACCATCTTTTCTGGACAGTCAATGGGATGTGCTTAAGAAGTGCCTTCAAGGGAAATCCCCTCTAAAAAATATAGGTAAAGATGAACGAGGATGGGGCAGGAGGGAACAGGCTTACACCACAGTAGAGGGTTATCATCTCTTCAACTCCATCCCCACTGCAGTGCCAAATCCGGCACTTTGGAAAGCAGTCTGGAATTTTCGTTCCCTCCCAAAAATTGACCTCTTCATTTGGACCCTGGCACACAAGAGTATCCAAACAGAGGAGAACCTCAGACGAAGGGGCTGGGAAGGACCCTTTAGATGCCCTCTCTGCCTCCATGAAGAAGAAACAACTGACCATCTTCTCCTCAATTGTAGCTATTCAAAAGAAGTCTGGATGAAAGTAATAGGACCCCAACTAGAAACCAATTTCCCACCTGATGTAATAAGTCTTTTCCTCCAATGGGAATCCTTGTTCCCCTTTGCCGACAAGAAAATAAACCAAACTCTCTTGATATGGGGATTACTTCCAAAGTTTGTTCTATGGAGTCTCTGGTTAGAAAGAAACCATAGAATCTTCAGAGAAAGACAATTAAGTGAAGTCAGAACTGCCACTAAAATTCAAGCTATGTTGGGGGAATCAGCTGCTCACATTTGCTCCACAGTAAAGCTACACAAGTTGGACGAAGAACAGGGGAGTTGGATAGCCTAGTTCAATATACCAGGATTAGAAAGTAAAAATTGAAGTGATCCAATCCAAGAAAGCTGGGAGATCAGAAAAAGCGGAAATGAACTTGCAGAATGGAAAAGTAATATTAAAATGCCTATCCTCTTCTTTGATGGGGCCTCGAAATAAAATCTAGGCCAGGCTGGAGGAGGGGGCATCATTGAAAATCCCAAAGAGGACATAATAACGCACTTTGCTATTGGACTCGGTATAGAGTCCAATAACAGAGCTGAGGCATTGGCTCTTTGGCAAGGTCTGCACCAGGCAATTAAACTCAGAATCCAGGACTTGACAATCATAGGCGATTCCAGAATAATAATACAGGCCATGATCAAACACTCCACAACTCAAAGCACTAAGCTCAACAATCTCCTTAATAAAATTCGCCTCCTCTTAAGGAAGTTGACCTCCTATCAACTCTTTCACGTGTTAAGGGACCTCAACCGAATGGCTGATAAGGAAGCCAACAAAGGAGTGTTATTGGAGGCTGGGGTGCTGTCAGTAAATGGAATTATGAATAATGTGGAGATCCCATTAACCCACGGAGATCCCATGAACCAATCCCTTAGAGTTTGGGGAGAAGGAACCGTCCGGAGAGCTCTTGTCAAAATTTACAAATGTCTGAAATTTTCTAGAAAGGAATCCAAAGTGCAGGAGAGAAGTAACATTTGTTGAAACAGTGTTGTATCATGCTGAAACACAGGGCTGTAACTTACGCTAAAACACAGTGCTGGAACAGATGCTGAAACACAATGCTGGAATAGATGTCGAAACTCAGTGCTGGAACAGATGCTGGAACACAGTGCTGGAATAGATGCTGAAACATAGTGTTGGAATAGATGCCGAAACTCAGTGATGGAACAGATGCTGGAACACAGTGCTGGAACTTTTGCTGAAACAGAGCTGGAACTTATGCTGAAACACAGTGCTGTAACAACTGAAACACACTGCTGTTACATATGCTGAAACACAGGGCTGGAACAGATGCTGAAACACAGTGTTGGAAATTATGTTGAAACAACACTGGAACTTATGCTGAAACAATGTTGCATCACATGTCGAGTCTCAGTGTTGGAACATATGCTGAAACAGTGTTGACGCTGAAACACCGCTATAACAAGTGCCGAAACAGTGTTGAGTCATATGCCGAAACAGTGCTGAGACCTATGCTGAAACAGTGATTGGAGATTCGGCAATTAATTTTAGATTACATACAGGAACTAGGTCAGCTCACAAGTCTACAGTTTTAGAAGTAGAATGGATCAGAAAGACAAGCCCAAAGAAATTTGAAGACATTTTGTATTTTGATCTGTAGGCCCGAAGAAATTTGGGGCCATTCTGTAATTGAATCTGTGGCTCTGCCACCCCTCTAATATAAACTATAACCGTTTTCGTAAAAAAAAAAAACTCCTGTTGTTGACAAAGGGTAATTTTGCACCTGTCAACAGAAATGACACTACAAGGAGGGAAGGATGACAAGCCTGCCCATGTGGATTCATTTCATTAACTATTAATCAACCCATGGATCCTCTTTGTACCCCTGTATGAGATAACGCTTGGAGTCTTTTGAGACCAACCTTGACATCTCAATCGAGACAGTTAATCTCTTTTCAAACCCAAAATTCGATGGTGAAGAGCATGTCTCTACACTCACGTACCTTAGTCAATTTGACATCACTAGATGAAATCTGAAGATTGTTCATGACAATGAAACATGTCGACTATTCACCCTCACATTTGAAGGGCATATAAAAGCCTGGTTTAGGACATTGCCAATGAAATATATACATAGTTGGAAATTGGAAATTTGTATCGTTGCTCATGAAGATTATGTCTATGACAAACTCTTGGATGAACTTGCATAAATTTGTAGACTCAAAAATGAATTTGTGGATAAATTCTTTCTAAGAGTTATGCATATTTATTGTAGACTTCCTGAAAATGACAAACCATCAGATCAACAAATCCTTAATTGGTTTTCATATCTTGTCTATATTTCTGAAGGGTGTGACATGGATGATCAAACCATCTCTCATTCACAAGATTCAGATCCGACCATGAAGGATACACGATACATAATCTATGACCAACACTTTGTCACAACTATGGGGGAATTCGTACCAGAAATCTCAAAACCCTTAACCCTGGAGTGTGAACCATCTATTGTCCCCCCTTCAGAAAACCATGAACATACATCAATCTATGACAAATATCCTATTGAATAAATCTCGTCATTTTCAGAATCTGAAGATCTTCACTTTGTCCATACAAATACATTTGAAGCTAATCACTCACATGAGCACCCACCTGTTTATCATGCAGTGCAACCTGTAAAATTTTCTTACAACAGAAAATTGAATGATAAATCAAAACATCAATATCTTCAAGCTATAACCGATCAAGAAGTCATTCTTCATGATAATCCATCCAGAATGCACGAATTTCTAATTCCTTTTCCATTCACAGAATGGACTAAATCACAA
Organism: Picea engelmannii; assembly: GCA_009831015.1. Classification (NCBI taxonomy): domain Eukaryota; kingdom Viridiplantae; phylum Streptophyta; class Pinopsida; order Pinales; family Pinaceae; genus Picea; species Picea engelmannii. Next base: position 405,445 of record ML787883.1, on the reverse strand, counting down.
TATGATCCGACTCTACTTTTCTATTTTGGGATTGAATGTGAGTACTGACCTATGATTTATTGATCCTATGCAATCTGGAATTTCTGATCTTGATGCACAAATGTTAATCACATAAAATGTAAGATATGCAAATCATAATGAGTTTGTGGATCCCCATGAAGAAATCACATCAAATATACAACCCATCACCACACGAAGCACATGAAACAACGAGTTAATCCAAGAGACGCCATCACCTAAATCTGCTCTAGAATTACCTATTAATCCTTAGGGGTAGATGCATCACTCATCCTTGGATTCTATCTTAATCCTCCAACACTCCTCACATGTTTTTGTTGATTTCATAGGAGAAAGCTTGGAGTCATATTTTGCTCATAATTTTTCCCGAACAATCAGATATCATCTTTCCTCTCAACATGTGAGGCATGTAAAATGTGGACCCAGGGGGATTTTCTTGGACAATGAGATACTCCAATTTCAACCGATGATAATATTGGGTGCCCACTCTCTTACTTTGACCCCTGGAATGAATGATTCCACCCACTTTGAAACTCTACCACAAAGCACATTACGCACAAATTCCATTTATGGGTCTCATCAGGTATGTCACTCAATTTCGTTTTCCTTCCAACAACCCTTTGATAATCATTGTAAATTTTATGATGGAATTGAATGTTGATTGGAGGAATCCTACATGTATACATGTATCATGAATCATAACACCCTCAAATTCAACTTGTTGGGTGGGGACTTGCTTGAATCAACCTTTCCTATCTTTTATCCCTTACTTCTCCATTTTCTACTACTCACTTTTGATAGACACATGGTTGCAAGTTTGAAGTTACTTGATTGGCTACACTGGAATTATTCTTTCACTTAACCCTCTTCAACCAGTGTTGTATAGAGTAGGAATAGGAGTAGTCTAGTTTCTAGCTTGGCCAATATAGAAACTAAGTTGAAGAAATCACATTCGGTTGTTCATAGCCTTACTCAAGATGGTGTCTGTTGAGAAGAATTCATTGAAGTGTTTATTTCTCTATGATGGAGGGTGTGCCCGAGAATTATGGTGCATTTATCTATTTCCAATCATGTGGGAAAGTAATAATGTACTTTTCATCTAGCATACACCCCGAGGAACAAAGCATCAAGTTTCAGTTCCCCCCTGATGATACCTAATCTTGCAGATACTGGCCAACCAAATAGATCACAAACATGTTTCCTTAGGGAAAAACCGGTGATCGTCATAACTATAGTCATTTGTTTCCCAAAGGGAATATTTCCAAATAGATTTTGATCAGGGAAAGATATATCCACTTGAAAAAAGAATGACAATGTTTAAAGAAGACTCACGTATTTGGAGAATTTCGTGAAACTTGCACTTGCACAATCAAAACTATGATTAATTGAACATATCGTGTTGTAGCATAAGTTTTGGAGTTGGAAGAAGTGGAGAGGAAATGAAGATCTCGCGAGGCCAAAGTAGATAAATCTGATGGAGAACAATTGTAGTTTTGGCGAACCCTTCTCCCCCTTAAGCACAAGGTTGCAAAAGTGAACTCAAATCTTTCAGATAATCATTATGAAGAATTCAATTCTCAGTCAATGCCAGCACTGAAACCCATCTAATTGAAATAACATGTGTATAATATTTCACATGGATTAGTCTTATCAAGAGGCTACAAACTTCTAGCTAGTTGGGATGCATGAATGTCCTCGAAGCTACTAGAAACACTTACATTCCAAATCTCTTTTTCATTTTATCTTCTTTGTTGACTGCATATATTTGGTCATCTTTTATCCAAGATTTATTTTTCAGTTGTAGTAGGGTCTTGGGCCAAGTTCATCTCTAATCCTGAATACGTCTCCTCTTCTCTTTCTTTCTTGATCATCTTTTCCTTTAGAGACATTCATGTTTGTCTCATATTTCCTATTTGTATCTAATTACATATAGACCTCTCACCTCAGTTTGTATTTCACAGGAAGCACCTTTGCACTGGAAACCAACACGAATAAGCTTGCATCTCTTTCCTAGCCCATGAGCATAATTATTGATCGTTGGTTGAATATGAATCAGGATTGTTTCAAAATATTGTGACAACAATCTAAACATGACTTAACATAGCAGTTAATCAATGGGCATCCTTGCATATTGGTTGGTGAGAAGATCCTATGTAACAAGGGAACCATCCACACACTAAGTAGTTTCTCACATGAAGGATGAAGTGTCAAAGTATAAAGGCTGAAAATCAAAAGGGATATCTTTATGTATCCAGGTGTAGACAATATTCAATAAATCTCAATAGTTGGCATTCATCTCCTATTAGGCTGAAAAGGCCACCGCTTTCCCCATCCATCGACTATTAAGCATGCACTAAATTAATTGGGAAGGAATGGAAAGGAAAGTTTGACCAGAATAGGGGTCAAGCAAATATATTTTTTAGGGCTACAGATGTTCATTGGCAGCGGAGTAAAGTTTGTGACTCTCTTGTGTGAATGGTTGATCTCGAGTGTCCCTCCTGCTCTTCCCTCTTTACCATTTCCATTTTCTCTTCAGATCTCTTCGACCTGTCGATCCACACATCAACGAGTTATCTCTTCCTACATCGATACATAATGTGCCAACGAACACATCCTTTCTTCCACCTACACATTGGTGCACCAGTGATTTCTTCATTGATACATAGACCACCTTCCTTTGAACTTGTCTAATGCGTTAGTGTGCTTCCACTAAAATTCACTGATGCACATCTTTATCACCGACGAAGTTCATGTGATCAATGTCAACACATCAGTAGTGTTCACATGATTATATTAGCCATGTCCATGCCTTTCATCAACTAAATTTCTTCCACTTTCATCTATGCGTCGCATATCGACAATGCTCCTCCCTTTTGCTTCAATACACTGCATATCCGCAAGGTTCATCTCTCCCTCATCGATGCACTGCTAGATTGATGAGTTTTCCTCTTCTGTCGTTGATGCGCAAGTAGAAGGACGTCAACCTTTCATTGACACAAAGCGCATCTACAATGATCTTCTTTCTCTAGTCGACGTTGACCTAGTCAACAAGACACACCTTCATCTTGAGACCTATATTATCCTCCTCCCAACTCAGATCCTTCTTGCCACACTCGTGAGTCGGTCTCCTAAACATTTTAGGTGACTAATCTCTCCACACCTAGATGGATAACTGATACCTACCGAGAATGATCTTCTTCGTGATCATAGGTCACAATCAAACATGTATGTGTCATCGACAACTTTAATCGTATATGCCATACTAGCTTGTTTACTTTCCATTTATTGAAGTTATGACTAAATATTTACTGTGAAGGTATCATCTAGCATCATATGAGTTAACCACAACATCTTTAGGTCTTGCGTTGGATCTGAAATGCATCTTAAAGGAAAATCGATCCTCCTGGCTCTTGAGTCATGTTGAGCACCCCAAACACCAATTTGTTGTTTTTACGGGTTTATAATTATGTGCTAATGACACATCACCTCTATTTTAATTGATGAATTAATATTTTATACATCAAATATGACATAGGAACTTACAAAATCTAATCTGGGTGAAGCAACAATGAAAACGGGACCCAAACTTCCATTAAAAAATGCCATTGATCATAATATTTTGGCTTTCATCAAGTGAATTTTTCATCACTGGAATAGGTCAAATGTATTATTTTCATCGTTACGATTCCAACACAACTCACAGAATCAAAATCTGATTCCCGAAAGTACCAAAACAATTTGCCAAGGGGTTTCTTGCCCAAACTTGCTTTATCGGTCGTTACATAGATGGAATGCTTGAAAAGTATGGTTAATCAGCTCAGTGGAAGCACCTCTCAACCCTGTTCTCGGCACAAGAGATGATACTCAAATATTACATTGTTTGAGTGAGTTATGAGTCTTGAAAATCTCCTTCAACGACGTCATCACAGGTTCACATTCTTGAGTTCTTGCCTCTGCGCAAAGCTACTTTGCGTAAAGAATTGCTAGCACATAGCAAGTATAGGGGTCAATTTTTTTTATTTTCTAGGTTTGAGTCATAGGATATTTTTATTTTAGGTTTTGAGTCATGTCTTATGTCAATAAATTATGTTTGATTCTTTCATGAGCAAATAAATTTGACCTTAGTTCATGTAAGAATCTTGGTGTCATGATAGTGTTCATCATCATGAGAGAAATAGGTGTAAGTATTGGTCACACCCTTGGTCTTAAAACTCATCATTATCATGTGTCTTGTCTCAAAGGGGTGTACAAAGGTTCCTTATGTCGTTTGTTAACTGTTTGAGGGTGAAATCAAGTGTCAAGTCAACTTGTTGTAAACTCACCTAAAAGTTCGCAGCGAATCAAGAAAGTACCCCATGCACTAATCACACATCATTATATTTTGGAAACATGTCAAGGGATATCTTATTGTTTTCAGTGCCTTTAATTCATCATGTTCTTCAATTCGGTTTCAAGAAACAGGTCTATCAATTTGAATATAGCGCATTGTAAATTGGTTTGAATTATGGCGTTGCAAATTGATTGTAGCAGATGAAGGTGGATTAAATGCTTCCAAGGAAGTGTTAGTTTAACTCATGAGACAAAATTTGAAGCTTCAGATTACCGGGTACCTTGTTCAATAATCAATTGCATTGTTTGAACTTTATTAGACTGGATTCTAGTCGTTGTGATTTTCTACGCACTGTAAACTAATGCATAGCATCTGCACTGCGAACTTCTTAAATTCAAATAAAAAACCTATAGTATTTGTATCTCAAACCATGCATATCCAAGTTATTTTTTTCTTTATTCCAAATAAGATCAATTTGCAGCTAGTTCTTGCAGCCATGACCTTATCCATTGCATTTTCTTGTTAGTGCTACAAAGCTATGTGCATTGAAGGCATTGTGAACCCTTTGTTTTCTCACTTGACAAAACCCTCACTGATTGTGCTTTCACTTAGGTCTGAGGTTTTATCTTTTTCAAAATCATTTTCCATTTCAGACTTGGTAATTTTTCAAACCTCTCCCATTAAAACCTAGTCTAAAATTGTGCGCTGCAAACTCGATTGTGCGCTACAAACCTAACTATGTGCTGCAAACTGAAGGATTGTGCTGTGAATCCTCTGTTTTACACATAATTGGCATGAATTTTTCCTGATTGCAGCCTCATCCAGTTTAGGATTTTTTTCTTTCCCCTCATCTCCTACTTGCGGTCCTTTCAGTCTCACACTATTGTTGTACATGAATATTTCATTTAGTAAATCCTAAATTGTGCAAATTTCAAATCAAAGCCCTAAATATTCTTGTTTTCATCATACATTTGATAACAATTGTTATAAGAGGGTAAAGGGTTTTCAAACAACTATCATGGATAATCATCAAGGTAAGAAGGTTCACAAAGGAAGAGAAATTGTGAGGGTTGAGCCCCATGACCTACAACTTATAAATTCTAAACCATTTTTCAAGGAAGCATTTCGGAGAGTGGGTTGCGTGGTGTTTTGTGAGAAAATTCAAAGAGGACATCCTGAGGTTGCTAAAGAGTTTTCCTCAGTTTTAGTGGGACAAAGACTAAGGTGGGTGCACTGGAGTTTGAAGTCTTAGAGCAATCTATTTCTATAGCCACATAGATACATGCTTATCGTGAAAAATGGTTTAAAGCTATGTCTTTGAATTCTACATTTTCCAAGGAATTCTTGAAACCTGAATATCAAGGAGACAACCTATCCAAGGGAGTGCCAAGAAGTCATATGCTGGAGTATTTTGAAAAATTAGTAGAGTTATTTAGAGGTATTTCACTTGTGAAGGGAGGTTCAATATGGTTTATCAATACCATATCATATTGCTACTACACTTCACTGGGAAAGAGTCCATGAACCTACCCTTTTATCTATTCAAGAGTATTGGGAAAATTTTAGATAGAACCCAAGCTAAATCCTGGCAAGTGGATACTAGTGTCTTTCACTATGGTTGAATCAAAATGGTAGTATTAGAAGAGTTGAAGAAAACCAACACTGATTGGGAGGTTTTCCTAGTTGCATTAGTATTTTAGCCAGATGTTTCTCACACACCACAGTAAAAAATACAAACACCTAATCCTGCTGAGAATATTGTGCACTCAGAGTCAAGTAAAAAGAGGAAGATGACCAGAAGGGATAAATCCATTCAGTCTACTAATAAAATAGTTGAAGGTGGTCCCTCACAACCTCCTAATAGAGAAGTTTCTCTTGTGGCAGAACTTACACCTATGGAGACATCATCAAGTAAAGTAAGGAGTCTGAAGGGTAAGAAGCTTGGATTTTCTCCACTTGTTTTTGTAGAAGTGGTCAATCCTAGAAGACCTTTCACCAGATCAACAACTAAGTAGCATATTCCTATGGAAAAGGGTACATCAAAAGCCTTATCTCAACAAAAGGATAAAAATCATCCTTCCAAGAAGCCAATAGAGATTATTGAGATCAACTCCCCTTCTTAGGAAGTAATCCTACTTTCAAAAGACTTAGGAGGCAACTTAAATATACAAGAGCTGAAAATGAAAAATTGAAGGAGGAAAATCTGGAGGCCATTATCAAGTTGAAGGATACTTTAGATTTGTATGAAGAAACCATTGATAAAGAAAGATATTTGGCTAAAATATCCTTACCTTTGCATAGGTAGCTGAAGAATGTGTATAGGAAGAAAAGAGCTTGCCAAGCTGAAATCATGAGCTTGAAACCAGAATTGCAACATTCAAGGAGCGGGTAGCAAATTGTTTTTTGGATATGCTAGCTCGTATGGCTACTAGAAGAAGCACCAGGAAAAGATGAAGACATGATATCATTTCTACATAGGCATCAAATTTTTTCCATGGTTTATTTTATATACAGACCTATAACCCTGAGCATGAATTTTCTTGTCTTAAACCGTTGTTACTATATTCATCTGACTATTGCCAAGGTTACTTCATGTTTAAGAATATTATAGTAGGTTCTAAAAGGGTTTCCCAGCTTTTTGTGCAAGTTTTAACACTTGAAATCCATTTTGAATGTGAAAGCACACCTACAGGAAAGTTTGCAATGCATGTTGTAAAAGGTGCTACGAACTGGTAGTTTTGGGACAATTTGTAGCGCAGGTGTTGCGAACTGGTTGCCACGACAATTTTTGAGCTAATGAAGATTGCCAACTGTCAGATTGAGTTTGGATAAGTTCCTCAAAAATCAGTTGCACATCAACGGCCACCTGCATCAAAGATATACCTTAAGTTAGGCCACATGCAACAAGGTTTCAACAATTGCATTCAATGATGCCAACATTTTCCTGAAATATAGCATTATTGTTAGATTTATGTTGTGTACCTGGTGCCACATGTCTCTTGGGAACATGATCCTATGTAGAATCTAGGTGGCGGATTCTAGAGAGATTTTTGGATATTTTTTTTATTTAATATGCATTTTAAATCTATGAGGAGGTTTGAATTGTTAGACAATGAGACTCGTATCTTTATTTTTTCAACTGTAACAGAGTTTCCATACAATATGTATGAGATTCAAGAATCTTTAATAGTGAATGATCAGTTTCCTTTCCTATTGTCAAATATGTGTTTCTATCTCACTTTGATGCTAGTTGTTGATGAAGGATTCATCCTTATGCTTGTTCCTTACTACAGTAAATGATTTATTGTTTGTAATTGATGCAAGTACTATCAAAGTGCTCTCTTGTTGATTAGGAGGTTCTTATTCAATGAGATTTATGCTATATTTGTTTCAGAACTACCTGATGTAACCTGATGCATGTATCTCAAATTTCATGCTAAGTCTTCCATCTTCCTATTTGATATCTCTAAACACTGATATGAAGCTATCCAAATCCTTGCTTGTTGGTGTGTATTTCATGGAGGTTTTGTGTTGATATTTTTAACTGAGTATCTCACCCATTTGCTACATATTGATTTTTTTTTTATCTTTAACAAACCTACAAAGTTTTTTGATGGGTATTAGGCTCACACCTACAGTAGTCTAGGTGAGACTTCTAGTGCTAACATTTTTGGTGTCGTTCTCGGGGACGAGAATTGAAGATCTTTCCCTAGGTTGTACGACAAGGACACTACTGATTCTATTGGTGTACATAAATCAATAAACAAAACGAATACATAGTGCACCTAGTGACTCCAAAGTTTTGGTGTGGCTTCCAAGAGAAGGCATAGGAGGGCTAACCCATAGTCACCTCTAGCTACACCTGAACCTGATCCAGAAAAAATCATCAGGAAGGGAAAATCTTTGCAATGAGCCTCCTCTTCTAAATCTTCAGGTATTTCTGGAGACCTACCAGACTTTTTTTTCCATACACCAGTTGTTGTTTATGATATTCCTCATTTACCTATAGTTGAAACTCCTGTAAAGTCAGAATTAGAAAATTTTCATGTTGAATACACACATTTTTCTCCTAACTTGAAAGAAGAAAGTTTAGAAAGCTTTGATTTTCTTGCATCTCCTGAAATCGTTAAGTGGTTTAGACTTGAAAGTTTGGAATATTTTCCTTTTTTAGGTTCCCCAACTCCTCATTCATTTAAATTTCTTGTAACTAAAGAAGAAGGAACCTCACTTTCTATTGAAATCTCCTCAGTTGTGTTCGACAACACAGGTATTCCAATAGAGGACAAACACCTTCAGTAACCACTCACATAACTAGATCAAAGATCAACACACCGATGTTTTCACGTGGTAAAACCCCTACGGGGAAACATCCATGACCCCAACCAATGCGGCCACTTGGAGCAGTTTATTAATGCAAGAAAAAAATTACAGAGAGATTTTATAATAGAGTTTCTCACAATCGATCATCAACAAATGACCCCCCATGATATTTAAATAGAGATCATGGAGCAATTGAGTGTTAAGCCACGGATCAATGGCCGTTAATATCGAGGACAGTATGAACAGTCAGATCAGTCTATGTCAGGAACATATCGTGACCGTTGGATTTCCTAACTACAAATGCACACTAATGCGTACTAAATAAACACACTAAGAAACACAGTTTTACCTAACGACATATTAGACCAAGTAGATCTTAACTAAATCCTAAGTGTCTAAATATCCTAACATCCCCCCTTAAGAACAACTTGGGATAGGATTGAAGTATTTACAATAGTGATACAATAGGAGAAGGAAGGAGGCATTAGAGCCTATCCCCCCTTAATGACAACTTCCTGAACTCCTAACATAGATCGAAGTTTGGAAAAAATCGCTTCTGTAAGAGACTTTGTGAAAATGTCTGCAACTTGATCTTTTGTAGGACAAAATAGAACTTCAATAACTTGATCATGGATGAGCTTTCTGATGAAGTGCATGTGTATCTCGATGTGTTTTCTATGCTGATGTTGAACTGGGTCTTTGGCGAGCTTGATGGCACTCTGATTGTTGCACCAAAGGCTGGTCAGATGCTGCTACTGGAATCCAAACTCTGAAAGGATCTTTTGAAGCCACAAGGCTTCCTGGCTTGCATTTACCACTGCTCGGTACTCTGCTTCTCCTGAAGAAAGTGCAATAGCCTGTTGTTTCTTACAGGCCCAAGTGACAGGTCTTGAACCAAGGATGAAAACATAACCTATAGTAGACTTCCGATCATCAGGGTTGCCATCCCAATCTGAATCAGTGAAACCAACCAATAAAGGAGTCCCCCCTTAACTGTAATGTATCCCGAACTAAACTTTACCATAGACATAGCGAAGTATCCTTTTAGCTGCTTTCCAATGGCTTTCATGGGGTGTTTTCATATACTGAGCAACAATACCAACAACAAAGGAAAGATCAGGATAGGTATGAGTCAAGTATAAGAGGCTACCAACTAACTGATGGTACAGGGTGGAATCAACTTCGAGAGAAGTATAGGTGGCAGAAAGCTTGACTCCGGACTGGAAGGGAGAAGGGGTTGGTTTACAATCATCCATGTGAAAGCGACGAAGAAGGTCACAAGCATACTTAGACTGGGAGAGAAAAATTCCTTCATTAGTTTGCAAAACTTGGAGGCCAAGGAAATAGTGCAAAAATCCTAAGTCTTTCATTTCAAATTTCTTCTTAAGGCTGGTTTTTACATGGTTTAAAAGTTTTGAGTCACTACCAGTAAGGATAAGGTCATCAACATAAAGGACAAGGATTATGAGATGGCTTCCTACTTTCTTGGTATAGACATTAGGATCATAATGGCATCTAGATAATCCAGTGGCAATAAGAAAGCTGTCCATTTTGGCATACCAAGCTCAGGGAGCTTGCTTGAGACCATAAAGAGATTTCTTAAGGTGACAAACAAGGCTAGAGTCATTCTGGAAATAGCTAGGAGGTTGTTCCATGTAGATTTCTTCTTGCAGATATCCGTGCAAGAAGGCAGATTTAACATCCATCTGATGGACCTCCCATTTATGTGAGGCAGCAAGGGCAAGAACAAGGCTGATGGAATTCATTTTGGCTATAGGGGCAAAGGTTTCACTATAGTCAATGCCTTCAACTTGGGAAAATCCTTTGGCAACTAACTGAGCCTTGTGTCTTTCAACACTTCCATCTAAAGCATATTTAGTTCTATAGACCTATTTGCATATGACGAGTTTTCTTCCTTTTGGAAGAGGTACAAGATCCCAAGTATCATTTTCCATTAAGGAACGATACTCTTCATTCATTGTTGTATCCCAATCTGGATGATCTGAAGCTTCTGCAAATGTCTCTAGATCATGAGTTTCTGAAACTTGAACCAAAAGAGAAGAGGCTCGTTGGAACTATGAACGTGTCTGACGCTAATCTGAAGGATCACCGAAAATATCACCAACTGCTTCTCGTGTTGAACGGACCCATCTAGGAAGTGGTGGAGATAGTGCTGGTTAAGGTTCAAAGGACTCATCTGGAGGAGGGTGAACAGGTGGAGGTGGATTTCCATCCTTACTATCATCATCTGAAGAAGAAACTAGATTAGAAGAAGGCACAAACGTCGAAGATGGCTATAGGCCGAAGAAGGCACAACCGTCGAATTAGGCTCACATGCCAAAGAAGGCACAAACGTCAAATTAGGCTCGCAGGCCATGAGATTTTCAACAAATTTAACATCTCTTCTAATAATAATTTCATTACAATGTGGTTGAAGAAGTCTATAACCTTTGACATCTTTAGAATAACCAACAAATATACACTTCTCACTTTTAGGCTGCAATGCTTTCCTTTTCTCATCAGGAATGTGAGCCCATGCTATACTTCCAAATACACAGAAGTGACTTACATCTGGTTTGATTTTAGTCCAAGCTTCTTCCGGTGTTATATTTTTAAGAGCCTTTGTGGGAGTGCAATTTACTATGTAATTTGCACAGGTTATGGCTTCCGCCCAATACTTTAGACTTAATCCCTTAGATTGGATCATACAATTAGCCATTTCTTTTAATGTGCAATTCTTTCTCTCAGCAACACCACTTTGTTGTGGGGTATATGGAACAGTGTGTTGCATTTGGATTCCCTATGTAGTGCAGTAACTTGTAAAATTATTGTTCACATATTCGCCTTCATTATCTATTCTTATCCTTTGAATTTGATGTCTAGATTTCTTTTCTACAAGGACCTTGTAGGCCAAAAACTTGTCAAAAACTTTGCTCTTAAGTTTTAAGAAGTAAACCCAAGTATGTCTGGAAAATTCATCAATGAAAGTTAAGAAATACTTGCACCTAGAAAAGAAAGGAGAAGAAAGTGGACCACACAAATCACTGTGAACAAGCTGTAAAGGACCCAAGGCGTGCCAAGAGGCACATTTGTCAAAACTATCTTGATGATGTTTGTCGAGAACACAACTGACAAAAACACCATCTCTGCATGAAACAAGAGGAAGACCAATCACCATCTATTGATTACATAGTTGTTGCAATGAGCGATAGTTTAGATGACCAAACCGCTCATGCCAAAGTTTGCTCAAGTCATCGCTATGAGCAACAAAAACTGATGAAAAATATGATGACCCAAAGTTGTCAAACTTGTATAACCTGGTAATATCATCAGTAGTTCCATTTGCAAGAACATGCTTAGGGTCTTTTAGATCCTTGATTACAACTTGGTGAGGTGAAAACTCTACGGTTTTACCTTTACCTGAATGCGTGATTTGATATACTGATAGAAGGTTACAAGAAAGACTTGGAACACATAATACATCATTGAAATGGCCATTTTCTACTTGAACTGTTCCAGATCCTTCAATACTAAGAGATCTATCATCACCAACAAATATTTTCTTGGTGTTACATTCATTTAGAGTAGAAAATATGTCTCTATCCTTAGCCATATGATAAGATGCTCCAGAATCAATAAGCTACTCATTAGAAGTGGAAGTAGAAGGTGTATTAAAGGAGAAACCAAAAGTTGAAAGTGCATGTCCATGAGAAGAAGAAGAAGAAGTAGAATCAATACGGATGTTGTGCTTCTTCATCGCTGCTTCTAAGGCTTCCATCTTCTTGAAACATTTGGACTCATCATGACCATATTTATCACAAAAGATGCAATGTCTGCCAGTCTTCTTATTTTTATAGTTTTCTCCTTTGTCTCCATGAGAAGCAGAAGCCATCTGAGTGGGTTTGGGACCCTTATATTGCTTGTTGTTGTGGCGAGGATGTTGCTTCTTGGGATTCTTGGGTTTATCTTTCTAATGAGCAACTAAGGCTTTTTTGGAGGTACCTGCAATGCTCATCACTCCAAGTTGTACTAGCTTATCTTGCTCTCTAATCAAAGCATCATAAAAGTTCTCAAGAGTGGATTTTACATAAGCTTCCCCTAGAGCCTCTTGCATGGAATGAAAGGTAGATACAAACACAGAATATGCACTACCTAGGTTAGAAAGAATAAGATAGATGGAACGATCTTCGTCTATCTTTATCTTACATTCTTCACATAAAGTTCTGAGTGTTTTAAACTTAGATAGATAGTCTTCAATGCAAGAAAAATCACTAGGACTTAAACTTAGCACTTGATTTTCTAACTGTTGTGCTCGAATAATATTGTGTTTACCAAACACAGATTCAATCTTTTCCCAAGCTTCTTTGGGTTTATCAATTGTTTGAAGGTGGAACCTTAAATCAGAAGAGATGGACATTCCGATTAATCCACGTGCTTTGTCATTCCTATTATCCCATTTGTCTTTCTTATCAGCATCAGTGGGTGTTGTTTCCTTTCCCAAGGTAATCTGATACAAGCCTTTACTTCTTAATAAATCCTCCATATGGGATTTCCATTGGAAGTAGTTGGTGATGGTAAGTAAGAGATTACTTGTAGAAGACATATTAAATATGCAGATAATATAGATTTAAAAACTGAAATTGATGATCTAAATGGAAAGAGCTCAAAAAGTTGTGCAGTTTAAAAAAAAACGGCACTGAAAACAGACTTCGGATGTGAGAGTTATGCTCTTTTAAAAAAAGGCATAAACGGTAACCAAGGGACCACGTGGTAGTGTAAGTTGCTTTATGAAGTGACCCACTTTTATAAAGAGAAGTGGGGATCACTTTTACAAAGAAAAGATGCATGCAAAATAGATAACTCTAAAATAAAATATTAAAGCTACTTATAGTGATTCACTTTTATAATTGAAGTGAAATACACTTTACAATTTTAGCATGAACTTTAAAAAAAAAAAAGTAATGAAAAAGAGACTTGAACTCAAGACTTCTTACTTAATAAAGAAACTTTTAACCAAATGATCTAGCAAAACATATTGTAATGTTCAGAAGGAGGATTGTTGTTGTTGTTGTTGTTGAAGATGGCCTTGGAGAGTGTGCTAAAAAAAAATTCTTTTCACACAAGAAAAAAAATTTCGCTTCTCGATGACAAGGGTTAGATCTCGGTTAGCTTACTCGGAAGATGCACCTTTTTCTATTTGTTTCTGATTTTCTGAGGTCGCACAGGGCGTGGGGCAAAGAGAATACACAGATCTAAAAGAGTAGTAACGCATAAATAAATAATACAAAACTGGAATAAAACCAAAACACTACTCTGCAAAAATTTAAAAAATGCGTATTCAAACTTTATACCTCCGGATCTGACTGTAATGGCCGTATCTTGGGAAAACTCAAACCTTTTTGAGTGAAACGAAGAGTGTTCCTAAATGAAACGAGTGCTCCGGACGCAATGGAATAGTCCTATCATCCCATAAATGTACAAAATCGGCATAAAATGGAGATGAGGCAACTCAGCTTCACGATCTCGATCTACAACAGGAGCGGGTCTTCAAACAGGCTTTGATACCATGTTCGACATAACAGGCATTCCAACAGAGGACGAACACCTTCAGTAACCACTCACATAACCAGATCAAATATCAACACACCGATGTTTTCACATGGTAAAACCCCTACAGGGAAACATCCACGGCCCCAACCAACGCGACCACTTGAAGCAGTTTATTAATGCAAGAAAAAGATTACAGAGAGATTTTACAATAGAGTTTCTCACAATCGATCATCGGAAAATGACCCTCCATGCTCTTTAAATAGAGATCATGGACCAATCGGGTGTTAAGCCACAGATCAATGGTCATTAAGATCGAGGAGAGTATGAACCGTCGGATCACTCTATGTCGGGAACATATCGTGACCGTCAGATTTCCTAACTACAAATGCACACTAATGCATACTAAAGAAATACACTAAGAAACACACTTTTACCTAACGACACATTAGACCAAGTAGATCTTAACTAACTCCTAAGTGTCTAAATATCCTAAACATTTATACCCAAGTCCAAGCTAGCTTTTGTTAAGTCTGAATATTCTTCACCTCATACGCCTCCTTTTTCAAAACCTCCTATTATACAGATTGCATTTTCACCTACAAAATCACCTCTTACTTATCCCAAGAGTCAGAGTCCTCCTTTTCCAAATCAAATGGTAGCAATTAATCCTCCTTGGAACAAAATGGATGCCATTGTCGTTGCTATATATGCACCATTAGTGCTTCCTCAGCCCATGAATGCTCTCCCAATAGGAGATTACCTTAAGTACATGCCTAAATTTACTAGAGAAGAAGATATTACTCCAGAAGAACATCTTGCTGCATTTTACAGTTATGCAGATAGTTTGAATATTGAAAATGAAGATGTCTGGATGAGAGTCTTTGTGCAAATACTAGATGGAGAAGCTTGAAAGTGGTTTAGAAGTTTAGCCCCTGGATCAATAGTTGGAATTGAGGCCCTGGATGATGCCTTTATAAGGCATTAGGGTGACAAAAAATATTTCTTGTATTACACTACAGAATTTGGGGCTCTCAAAAGGAAAGAGGGCAAATCTATGCCATATTTCTAAAAAATATTTAACAAGATGTACAACAAAATTCCTACTGAGATTAAACCCACTGAGACCTCTACTAAAATAACTTATGCAAGTGATTTTGACCCATAATTATGTATTTTGTTGAGAGAAAGAAGGTCTGCAACCTTGGCCCATATGCAATATTCTTCACTAGAGGTTGAATCAAATATTCTAGCAGCAGATAAGTTGAGGGACAGGTCTGATAGAGATAGGAGAAAACAAAAAACAAAATCCTCATCTTCAGATGCTTCAGGTATTGATCCCAAGGTTGATGAATTGAAAAAGTTGGTTAAGTCATTATCTGCAGAGATGGAAAGGTTGAAGCTTGAAGGGAGACAAGCTAATAGAAATCCTCAAGACTTTGGAAACGAAAATAAGTTTAGAAGGCCGAATAATACACCTCAGATTCTGCAGAGAGATCAGAGAAATAGAGAGGATACAAAATTTCAAACTCCTCTACAGAACAATTTGGTTGATGATGAAGAAGGAAATAATGAGGATGAAGACCAGAAAATTCATTGTTTAGGGGATACAATTGCCTCTCCTCATTTAACCCATACTTCTTATGAAGAGTCTTTAATGTGCAATCAATTGAATGAGTTAAGTAAAGGAGAAAAATTCAATGAAGCTCAAAACAAGTATAATTTGAGATCAAAATAGAAGGATGGAAAACCAAGTGCATCTACTCAGCCAAACAAGTCAGATACTCCTTCAAAGGATGTAGCTGCACCAAATAAAGAAATAGGAGAACAAAAAAATCAGCCCATTATCAAGGCTCATGTTCAAGAGATAAATAAAATCCAAAAACCCCACTCTTATTTTAATTTTGAGAATGAAATCCAGAAAATCAAGATTCCTGTCCCACTCTTAGAATTGATGAAAAATGAAGACTTTAAGAAATCCATCTCAAAAATGTTGCAGCCTTAATCTTATCCCCCTTCATAAGATTTAGTTAACTTGCGGGATAAGAAGCCTGCAGTTATATTAGGACCACTGGTAGAAGACAAAGATGATTCCTATTCCCCATTTTACACTTCTTTGAATGTGCATGACAAGATTTTGCACAATTGTCTTATGGATTCAGGTGCATCCCATAACCTAATGTCTAAGGATTTCATGGATGAATTGTGTTTGGAAATTACTAAAGCTTATCATGACTTGTATTATTTTAACTCAAGAAAAGTAAAATGTCTTGTGGTTATTAAAGATCTAGTTGTCATGCTTTTTCAATTAACTATGAAAAGCATAGTCATGGACATTGTAGTTGCAGATGTACCCCACAAATTTGGTATGTTGTTGTCTAGATCATGGATCAAGATGTTAGGAGGAAATTTACAAATGGATCTTTCTTATGCTACCATACCAGTCTTTGGGGGTGAACACGAGAGACTGTATATAGAAGCTCATCTAGCATACATCATAAGTGATGAGAGAAACCCAAAAAACAATCCCATCTATGTTGTTGATATTGGTTCGGGGTCTAGTATTCTTCATCTTACCGAGTCTCCTCAGTCACCCTTAGAGATAAAAAATCAGTCATCAACAAAATGTGAAATAACTAGACAGGGTGTTCAAATGTGGAATATGTATTTTGATGGTGCATCCTCCAAGGATAGTGCTAGTGTTGGGATAGTGTTCATTTCTCCCTCTTAGGATATCACAACTTTGTCCTTCAATCTTGAATTTGGAACAACAAATAATATTTTAGAATATGAAGCCTTATTTTTGGGGTTAGAGCTGCAAAGGAAATGAAAATTGAGGGACTGTCAGTATTTGGAGATGCAGAACCGATTGTGCATCAAGTCATAAATATCTATCAAACAAAACATCCTAGACTGAAAGATTATAGGGGACCTCATTGATAACTTCTTCTTAGCCTTAAACATATCTTTTGTTCCTAGAGAGGCTAATACACTGGCTAATTCCTTAGCTATTTCTGCTAGCAATTTTAAAATTCCACTACCTCCAAAACCTAAGTATAATATTGAGGTGAAATACAGACCTGCTATACCTGATAATGTCAAGCATTGAAAATTTTTTTAAGATGATCAAGAACTAAAAAGGTTTTTGGAAACAATGGATGAATTTTCTTCTTTTCATATTGACCAATATTCATATGATGATAAAAATCTGCACGCTGATAAATTTATGAACAAAATTGTAGATCATAAAATTGTTCAGTTGCCTAGCAATCACATTCCTAAAGGACTGATTCCTTTGGGAAGATTGTTTCATAATAATGATGTTGTTGTGAAGGTGAGTGGTTCTAAATAAAATGAAGATCTTATAGACTAAAATTTAGGAACTGAAGAAGAACCCAAATATGTTAAGTTTTCCAGTAGTTTATCAGAAAATCAAAGGATTGAATATGTCAAATTGTTGAAAGAATTTTCTGATGTTTTTTCATGAAAGTATGAATACTTGGAGGCTTATGATACTAGAATCATCGAGCATAGGATACCCTTGAAAGATGAAACCAAACCTTTCAAACAGAATCTCAGGCAGATTAACCTAATGTTATTGCCTATTATGGAAAAATAGGTCAAGAAGTTGCTTGATGCCCAAATCATTATACCTCTGAGGTATTCTGATTGGGTAGCTAATTTGGTTCCCATCAGAAAGAAGAATGGTGAGATTAGGCTTTGTGTTGATTTCAGGATTTTAAATAGGTGTTGTAGAAAGGACAACTACCCTTTACCCAAAATGGAACATATTTTGCAAAGGGTGACAAGCTCAGTAAGGATTTCAATGATTGATGGGTTTTCGGGCTACAATCAGATTTCTATGTTACCAAAGGACAGAGAAAATACAACATTCACCACTCCTTGGGGGACATTCATGTATGCCAAGATGTCATTCGGTCTTATGAATGTAGGGTCAACTTTCCAACATGCAATAGAAATTGCATTTATTGGTGAGAAAGACAAGTTTGTGTTTATCTATTTGGATGATATTACAATGTTTTCCAAGTCTGATCCAGAGAATTACTAGCATTTAAAGAAGGTATTTTTGAAGTGCAGAAAGTATGGGTTGTCCCTAAATCCCAAAAAGTCTCTTTTTTCCATGAAGGAAGGTAAGTTGTTAGGACACATTGTCTCAGCTAAAGGAGTAAAGATTGGCCCAAATAAAGTAAAGGCTATCAAAACCCTTCTCTTCCAAGGTCCAAAAAAGCAATTCATTCCTTCTTAGGTAAGATACATTTTTTTAAAAAGATTTATATCTAACTTTGCCAACTTAGTGAAATTCATCACTATCATGTTGAGAAAAGGAAATGAAGTAAAATGGACACCAGAAGTTAGGATCTCTTTTGAGCAGATAAAGCAAGCATTGGCTGATGCTCCTGTGTTGATCAGTCCTAACTACTCAAAGGAATTATTTATTTTTTCTTTTGCCTCCAATGATACACTAGTTGTTGTCCTTCTTCAGAAGAATTCAGATGGAATGGAGCAACCTATCTCTTTTTTCAGTAGGGCCTTGAGAGATGTTGAATTCAAGTATGATATTATGGAAAAACAAGCTTATGAATTATTCAAAGCTCTTAAGGATTTTAGGGTATATGTTCTTCATTCAAAAATCATTTCTTATGTTCCTTCAAGTTCTATGAAAGAAATTCTGATTCATCCTAATATAGGTGGGAAAATAAGTAAGTGGATTGCTAATATTTTAGAGTTTGACCTTGAGGTGAAACCCACCAAGCTGTGTAAAGGTCAAGGTTTGGCTAGACTGCTAGTTGAATCCAATTGTAAGTCATTGGGAATAAATTTTATGAGTACTAACTCTATAAATTAGAAATATGATATTCATAACAACATCTTACAAATCATCTCAAAATTGGCAGAATGCAGCTGGTACAAGGACATAATCTATTTCTTGCAAAATTTGCAGCCTTCCATTGGACTTGAGAAAACCAAGGTAAGAGCTCTAAAACTTAAAGAAGTCAAGTATTGTATTGTTGATCATATTCTATATTTGAAGGATCCTTCAGGGATTCGTTTGAGATGTTTAGATCCATAGGAGGAAAAACAAATTATGAATGAATTTCATGGGATTTTATTTAAAGGTCATTACTTCTGGAGAACCACAGCATATAAGATACTCAGAGATGGGTATTTATGGCCTAATTTATTCACTGATGTGTATGCAAAGATCAGAACATGTGACAAATATTAGAAATTATTAGGTGAACAACAACTCAAGTCTTTGCTTCTGAAACCCATAGTGGTATCTGGCTCTTTCCAGCAGTGGGGATTAGACTTTATTGGAGAAATTCATCCATCCTCAAGTGGCCAACATCGTTGGATTCTGACTGCTACTGAATACTTTACCAAATGGATAGAATCCATTCCCACCAGGAATGCAACACACAAAGTAATTATTGGTTTCTTGGAAGACATTCTGTCAAGGTTTGGTTGCCCAAATAAAATTGTCAATGATAATGCAACAACTTTCAAAGCTGAGCCCCTCGTGAAATTTTATGAAAAACTTGGTATTCAACTTATCCACTCCACTCCACATTACCCTCAGGGTAATGGCTTAGTAGAATCCTCCAACAAAAGCTTAGTAAAATTTATCAGAAAGTTGTTGGAAGACAATAAGAAGTCATGGGATTCTAAGTTAAAGTTTTCCCTTGGATAGACAGAGTAACCACCAAAAGGTCAATTGGCACCACACCATTTCAGCTGGTTTATGGAGCTGAAGTTTTTTTCCCTGCCCAGTTAGCTTTACCTGTGGCAAAAAAATTTCAAGATCAAAAAGGGGAACCAGATGACATGATCAGGAGGATGAATCAACTTGTGGAAGTACAACAAACTAGAGAGTAGTTGTTTGACAAAGCACAAAGTCATCAACAAAAAATCAAAGAATTTTTTGACAAGAAGGTGAAGAAGGAAGATTTTCATCTTGGAGACTTTGTACTCAAGTGGGGTGCTCATAGGCAGGATAAAGGAAAACATGTTAAATTCAAAGCCCTTTGTGTTGGTCCTTTTAAAATTTTTGAAGTTTGGAAAAATAATATTTTTAAACTCCAGAATTTGGAAGATGTTGAAATTTCTAATGGCCCAGTCAATGGGCATTTTCTCAAAAAATACTTTTTCTAAAAGCCATGGGGGGCTTCATTTCATTGTGAATACCGGTTTATTTAGTTAGTTTTTTTTTCTTTTGTTAATGACTTCTTTCCCAATGGATAAGGCACTAGAACTGTAATGTTCTTGGAGCCTCACAGGGAGGTCTCCATCCCATGTGGAGCCAGATGTTAGCACATAACATGTATATGGGTCAAATTTTTTGAGTTTCTAGGTTTGAGTCATAGGGTCTTTTTATTTTAGGTTTGAGTCATAGAGTATTTTTATTTTAGGTTTTGAGTCATGTCTTATGTCAATAAATTATGTTTGATTCTTTCATGAGAAAATAAATTTGACCTTAGTCCATGTAAGAGTTTTGGTGTCATGATAGTGTTTATCATCATGAGAGAAATAGGGGTAAGTATTGGTCACACCCTTGGTCTTAAGACTCATAATTATCATGAGTCTTGTCTCAAAGGGCTATACAAAGGTTCCTTATGTCGTTTGTTAACCGTTTCAGGTTCAAATCAAGTGTCAAGTTGACTTGTTGCAAACTCACCTGAAAGTTCGCAACGAATCAAGAAAGTACCCCATGCACTAATCACACATCATTATTATTTGGAAACATGTCAAGATACATCTTATTGTTTTCAGTGCCTTTAATTCATCATGTTCTTCGAGTCAGTTTCAAGAAATAGGTCTATCAATTTGAATATAATGCGATGTAAATTGGTTTGAATTATGGCATTGTGAATCACCTGTAACAGATGAAGGTGGATTAAATGCTTCCAAGGAACTATCAGTTTAACTCACGAGACAAAATTTGAAGCTTCAGATTACCAGGTACCCTATTTAACAATCAATTGCATTGTATGAAGCATTATTAGAATGGATTCTAGTTGTTGTGATTTTCTGCGCACTGCAAACTGTTGCTTAGCATGTGCACTGCGAACTTCTTAAATTCAAATAAAAATCCTACAATATTTGTATCTCAAACCATGCAGATCCAATTTTTTTTTCCTTTATGCCAACTAAGATCAATTTGCAACTAGTTCTTACAGCCATGACCTTATCCACTGCATTTTCTTGTTAGTGCTACAAACTGTGTGCATTGAAGGCATTGTGAACCCTCTTTTTTCTCACTTTACAAAACCCTCACTCACTGTGCTTTCACTCAGGTTTGAGGTTTTATCTTTTTCAAATTCATTTTCCTTTTTAGACTTGGGAATTTTGCAAACCTCTCCCATTAAAACCTAGTCTAAAATTGTGCATTGCAAACTCGACTGTGCGCTACAAAACTAAATATGTGCTGCAAATTGAAGGATCACGTTGTGAATCCTCTGTTTTACACAAAATTTCCATGAATTTTTCCTGATTGCAGCCTCATCCAGTTTAGCATTTTTTTCTTTCCTCTCATCTCCTACTTTCATTCCTTTCATTCTCACATTGTTGTTGTACATGAATATTTCATTTAGTAAATCTGAAATCGTTTAAATTTCAAATCAAAACCCTAAATATTATTGTTTTCATCATACATCTGATAACAATTGTTATAAGATAGTAAAGGGTTTTCAAACAACTATCATGGACAATCAACAAGGTAAGAAGGTTCACAAAGAAGGAGAAATTCTCAAGGTTGAGCCCCATGACCTGCAACTTATAAATTCTGAACCATTTTTCAAGGAAGCATTTCAAAGAGTGGTATGCCTGGTTTTTTGTGAGAAAATTCAAAGAGGACATCCGAGGTTTCTAAACAGTTTTCACTCAATTTCAGTCGGAAAAGGACTAAGGTGGGTGCACTAGAGTTTGAAGTCTCAGAGAAATCTATTTCTAAAGCCACATAGATACATGCTTATGGTGAAAAATGGTTTAAAGCCATGTCTTTGAATTCTACATTTTCCAAGGAATTCCTGAAACCTAAATATCAAGGAGACAACCTATCCAAGGGAGTGCCAATAAATCATATGTTGGAGTATTTTGACAAAATGCTCAGAGTTATCTAAAGGTATTTCACTTGTGAAGGGAGGTTCAATATGGTTTATCAATACCATATTAGATTTCTACTACATTTTACTGAGAAAGATTCCATGAACCTACCCTTTTATCTATTCATGAGTATTGGGAAAATGTTAGATAGAGTCCAAGCTAAATACAAGCAAGTGGATACTAGTGTCTTTCACTCTAGTTTAATCAAAATGCTAGGATTAGAAGATTTGAAAAAAACCAACACTGATTGGGAGGTTTTCCTAGTTGCATCAGGCTTTTAGCCAGATGTTGCTCACACACCACAATAAAAAAGACAAACACCTACTCCTGCTGAAAAGACTATGCACTCCTAGTCAAGTAAAAAGAGGAAAATGACTAGAAGGGATAAATCCATCCACTCTACTGATAAAATAGTTGGACCTAGTCCCTCACAACCTCTTGATAGATAAATTTCTCCTGTGGAAGAACCTAAACCTATGGAGACATCATCAAGTAAAGTAAGGAGCCTGAAGGGTAAGAAGCTTGTCTTTTATCCACATGTTAACATAGAAGTGGTCAAGCCTAGAAGACCTTTCACCAGATCAACAACAAAGCAACATATTCCTATGGAAGAGGGTATATCAAAAGGCTCAGCTCAACAAAAGGATAAAAATCAACCTTCCAAGTAGCCAATCGAGATTATTGAGATCAAATCCCCTTCTTAGGAATGTAATCCTACTTTCAAAAGACTTAGGAGGCAACTTAAAAATACAAGAGCTGAAAATGAAAAATTGAAGGAGGAAAATCTAGAGGCTCGAATCAAGCTGAAGGATACTTTAGATTTTTATGAAGAAACCATTGATAAAGAAACATATTTGGATAAAATATTCTTACCTCTACATAGGAAGGTGAAGAATGTGTATAGGCAGAAAAGAGCTTGCCAAGCTGAAATCAGGAGGTTGAAAGTAGAATTGCAACCATTCAAGGGCAGGTAGAAAAAATAAATTTGGAAATGTTAGCTCGTGTGGATACTAAAAGAAGCACCAAGAAAATATGAAGACATGATATCATTTCTACATCAGCATCAACTTTTTTCCATGGTTTATTTTATATACAGATTTATAACCCTGAACATGATTTTTTTTGTCTTAAACTACTGTTACTATATTCATCTTACTTCTGCCAAGGTTACTTCATGTTTCGGAAGATTGTAACAGGTTCTAAAAGGGTTTCCCATCATTTTGTGAAAGTTTTAACACTTGAAATAAATTTTGAATGTGAAAACGCACCTACAGAAAAGTTTGCAGCACGTGTTATCAAAGGCGCTGTGATTTGGTAGTTTTGGGACAATTTGTAGCACAGGGGCTGCGAACTGGTTGTCACAAGAATTTTTGAGCTAATGAAGACTACCATATGTCAGATTGAGTTTGGATAATCTCCTCAAAGATCAATTTCACAACAAGGGCCACCTGCCTTAAAGATCTACCTTCAGTTAGGCCACATGCAACAAGTTGTCAACAATTGCGTTCAATGATGCCAACATTTTCCTGAAATATAGCATTCTTGTTAGATTTATGTTGTGTACCTGGTGCCGCGCCTCTCTTGGGCACATGATCCTATGTAGAAGATAGGTGGTGGATTCTAGAGATATTTTTCGATGTTTTGTTATTTAATATGCATTGTAACTCTATGAGGAGGTTCAAATGGTTAGACAGTGAGACTCTTATCTTTATTTTTTCAATTGTAACAGAGTTTCCATACTGTATGTATCAAATTCAAGAATCTTTAATAGAGAATGATCATTTTCCTTTCCTACTGTCACATCTGTGTTTCTATCTCACTTTGATTCTAGTTGTTGATGAAGGATTCATCCTTATGCTTGCTCCTTACTACAGTAAATGATTTATTGTTTGTAATTGATGCAAGTACTATCAAAGTTCTCTCTTGTTAATTAGGAGGTTCTTATTCAATGAGATTTATGCTATATGTGTTTCAGAACTACCTGATGTAACATGATGCATGTATCTCATATTTTCTGCTAATTCTTCCATCTTCCCATTTGATATCTCTAAACATTGATCTGAAGTTATCCAAAGCCTTGTTTGCTGGTGTGTATTTCATGGAGGTTCTATGTTGATATTATTAATTGAGTATCTCACCCATTTACTACATATTGAAAACATTTTTATCTTTAACAAACCTACAAAGTTTTTTTATGGGTATTAGGCTCACACCTACAACACTCTAGGTGAGCCTTCTAGTGCTAACAAATTGGTTTTATAATAAGTTATTTCAAAGTTTAGTATACATTAAATTTAAATAATTTTTATTTTATTTAAAATTTAAATTATTTAAACTTAATATTTGCAAAAGAATTTGATGCATAAAAAAGGAAAACAAACCATATGAAATGAGAGAATTTTAAATTAAACCTTGGGTAATTTGAGGCACGAAGAGAAAATACATGATTAGGGTTTTGAAAGCTTTCCAAGTGGAGAACATGTGCGTCCAGATATCAAAATAAATGCACTTGATGGGCGAACATGAAAACAACTACTCCGAAGTCGTTGACAAAATCAATCTGAACTGCTCATAAGTCATTGACGAAGTTAATCTGAACTACTCCGAAGTCATCGACGAAGTTAATTTAAAGTGCTCTGAAAGTCATCGTTTCACATCAGCTTCACATCGGCAAAGTTAAAGTAAACTTAATATGAACTGCTCCGAACTCATCGGCGGATTTAAAGTAAACTTAATCGAAGTCATCCGCAAAGTTAATCTGAACTGCTCCGAAGTCATCGAGGAAGTTAATCTGAACTACTCCGAAGTCATCGGCGGAGTTACTTTAAAGTGCTCTGGAACTCATTGTTTCACATCGGCAAAGTTAAAGTAAACTGCTCTGAAACTCGTTGGAGGCAATGAAAATAAGTGCTCTGAAACTCATCGAAGGCAATGAGAGGAAAAGATCTGATGCTACTCAGAGAAGTTGCAAATAATTGATCCGACCAACCAGAGGAAATGAATATCGTTTCACACCTGGGCTTGAAGTTCTGCTCCAGCTCATTCCTCTCCGTTGATTGATGGATTCGCTTCATAATTTGGGGAGGTAAATGCCCATATCATTGCATGATTAGCTCAGATAATAAATTTGGGGCTCGTGGGCAATGGTTGACTGATGCATTTTGGTCAATTTTTCTCAGCTCAAAACTGACCTCAAAACCCTAACTGGTCAGCGATCTCATTATAAGATAAAATGGTTCAAAACCCTAACTCAATACTGGAGTAAGAGGATTTTTTTCTTCTGATTCTTGTTCTTTTGTAGAGTCCGATTCATCATCCTTTAAATCAAACTCTATTTTCTTTGGTTCTTTCTTACTTGGTAGGAATCCCTGTTTAACAACATCTTTCATTTATTTAAATACCACATCTTGGCTATACACAACCTTCTTATTTTATGGGTTCCAAAGTTTATAACCTTTGAGACCATCTTATACCCAATAAAGATACACTTTTCAACCTTCTTATCTAGCTTACTCTTGTTTTCCTTTGGAAGATGAACATATACCTCACAACAAAATACCTTGAGATGTGTGAGAGAAGGTTTCTTAGGAGTCCATACCTTTTGTGGAGTCTTGTCATCCAACGCTGATGTGGGTGATATGTTGACTAGATAACATGCAATACCCACTGCCTCTGCCCATAATTCTTGCCCTAACCCGACACCACAGAGCATGCACTTTTCTTTTTCCATCAACATCATGTTCATCCTTTCTGCAATTCCATTCTACTAAGGTGTATATGAAGTAGTCTTCTATTTTTCTATACCACACTTCTTACATAATTATTCAAATTCATTCCTGCAAAACTTTCCACCATTATATGTCGTCCTCAACACCTTAATTATTTTCTCTCTTTGTTTCTCAACAATAGCCTTAAACTCTTTAAACCTGTCAAATGTAGATTTTTAATGACAAAAATCAGCAAATGAAATTTTTGTCAAGCACTTAGCAACCTAGAGATAATTATCTTGCATGAAATTCATAAATGCATAAACCCGCATTCATAAATTACCATAAGAAGAAATACACATTGCTAAGCAAAACAATAGCGAAAATAACACAGTGGACAATAACCCATAACACTCAGAAATTTAGGCAAATGCCAGGGAAAACTCCAATGTGGGGAAACCCAATGAGAGAGAGAGAGAGAGAGATATTATTCAGCTTCAGGAAAGTACAAAACAACAACACAATATCACATTTCCAACTAAGGAAAATACCTCACAGCACCAAAATTGTCCTACAGAAATCTACCTCGAAAAGTGTGCCAAATCCATACTGTTGTATAGCCTCTTCTGTACCTCGTTTTCCATGCCCACAGTCAATTGTATTGACTGTTCTGTACGACCCAGAAAGAGTGAATAGAACCTCGAAAATCGTGCCCCAAAATGCCTAGATTTCCATGCCAAATCCGTATGGATGTACGATCTGTACGGACTGTACGAAATCATACAGTCTGTACAGATTTGTACAGTATGACCTCCCACAGCAGAAAAATAATTCGGCCCAAAAACTCACAAAAAACATTTCTTGGGATTTGTGCCCTCCTTCCTTGGAAAACATGCCCTCTTTGCTGCTCACTTTTCTCTCTCAAGATTACTCAGAAAATCTCTCTAACTCAACTCCTCTCGTCTTCTCAGTGTGTCTTGCTCACTACCCAATACATTATTTTATAATCTGAAACTGACATTTTCCCCCCAAAGTGTCTTTTCACCTTCCCCAACCCTAAATCCAAAGGCCAAGATCAGATCTTACCTTTTTCAAGATCAAGGGTCATGATCCATTCCCTCCAAAATGAATCACTTGAAATATTAAAGTGATTTCACTTTATTACATAAGTGCTTTATGAAAATAAAGTCACTTTAAAATTAGAAGGTACATTTTATTAAAAATTCACTTTAATAAAAGAACCACTTAAAACAACTTTATAAAAATCCATTACAAAGTTAAGTCACTGGTAATGTAATATGAGGCAACATCCACATACAAGACAAAACATGAGGAGTACCTCCCGAGCTAAAAAGATAACACTCCCTCTTAGCGAGGGATGTACTCGCTGCCATCTCCATCATCTGGTCCCATCACACTGTGCTCTGTAGGAGCTCCCTCTGAACCGAGAGCCATCCTCAACACTTGCACAGAACTCGAACTAGAAGATCTTCTCCTAGAAACGTCTTGGAACTCTGAGCTCACTTCATCTTGAGCATTGGTTCGATCAAACTACTAAGTCTCCTGCTAGTGCTTAGAAGAGACTCGGTCTCTTCTCTCAGTATGCAAGACTAAATCCTTGGTGCCACCGCAGTCTCAGAAGCCTCCTCACACTCCTCATTCGACGTTGAATCATACATCGAAGGTTGTCCTCTCAACATATACAACCTGTCCACCCGGTTATCGATCAGCTGCAGCTCTATCGGATCCACTCCCTGCCTGTAGGTAAAGACATGTTCCCTCTTGAACAATATGCAATATCCTAAATCCTCCAAGGCTGAGACTGAGAGAAAGTTAACCCTCAACCTTGGAACAAAGAGAACTCCATCAAGCTCTAAGATTCCCCCAAAATTGGGTTGGAATATGACATTCCTAACTCTATGTACAACTTTCGCCATACCACCTTCATTTACCACCTGTTGGTCAGGACCAATCTCTGTGAAATCTAGGAAACTCGCAAGATTCCCGTCATGTGGCTAGAGGCTCCGCTATCCACAATCCTTCTGATATCACCTCCAAATCCTCTGCTGCCAACACTGGAAACAAGGGTCACCAAAGAAAATTCATTTTCGTACTTTGAAGCAAAGTCCTCCATGGCTGCTATAGTAGCTATCTCAAGCCCCTCTGACTTCATCTTCTTCTTCCTCTAAGTACAACGAGAGGAAAGGTGCCCCAACTGGTTACAACAATAGCATCTGACTTTACTCAAGTCCCTTCCGAAACTTCCTTTCTTCTTGCTCTTTGCAATAAGAGCAACATTCTCATCAACTCCATCTATCTTCTGTTCACTGCTCTGAGATCTTTCACGGATCTCCTGCTGAGTGAAATCATCCCACAATCTACTCCAATTTGGTAGATTCTCACTTCCCACCACACACTTCATGAAGACTTCCCATTCTTTAGTGAAGCCATTTAAGGCTATCCTCACCAACTCAGAATCCATAATGATCTCTCCAATAGCTGTTAGCTCATCTTTTACTTGAGCCACCCGGCTAAGATAAGAAGAGACACTCTCCTCCTTACCCATCTTGGTATCATGCAACTCAGCCTTCAAGGCCATCTTTCAGTTCTCGTTCTTCGCCTCGAACAAGTTTTTAAGTGCATCCCACATCTCCTTAGTAGTCTTTTTCTCAGCCAAGTGTGGGATAAGGTGATCCTTCGCCCCATCCAGAATAATCCTCTGAGCTTTGGCTTCCTTGGTCTCATGCAAGTCCAAAGTAACAGGATCTGCTGCGGGAGTTGCTACAACAGAGTTGACATAGTTATAAATTTTGTTCTCCTTGAGAATGGTTGACAATCGGACCTTCCACTGCAAATAGTTTGAAATGCCATCCAACCGATCCTCATATCTAATGCTTGCAGCTATATTCCCTGTCACAACTCAAGGAAAACAATCACACCCTTTTTCCCAAAAGTCACACTGCCCACTGTCAGAGACAAAGCTCTGATACCATGTAGATTTTTAATGACAAAAATCAGCAAATGAAATTTCTGTCAAGCACTTAGCAACCTAGAGATAACTGTCTTGCATGAACTTCATAAATGCATAAACCCACATTCAGAAATTACCATAAGCAGAAATACACATTGCTAAGAAAAAGAGTAGCGGAAATAGCACAGTGGACAACAACCCATAACACTCAGAAATTTAGGCAAATGCCAGAGAAAACCCCAATGTGGGGAAACCCAATGAGAGAGAGAGAGAGAGAGAGAGAGAGAGAGAGAGAGAGAGAGATTATTCAGCTTCAAAAAAGTACAAAACAACAACACAAGATCACATTTCCAGCCAAGGAAAATACCTCATAGCACCAAAACTGTCCCACATAAATCTACCTGGAAAAGTGTGCCAAATCCGTGCTATTGTACGACCTCTTCCATACCTCCTTTTTTGTTCCCATAGTCAGTTGTATGGACTGTTCCATATGACCCAAAAACAATGAGTAGAACCTCGAAAATCACGCCCAAAAATTCCTCGATTTCCCTGCCAAATCCGTACGGTTGTACGGTCTGTACAAAATCATACAGACTGTACGGATCCATATAGTACGGCCTCCCACAACAGAAAATTAATTCGGCCCAAAAACTCACAGAATTGTTTTTTCAGGATTTGTGCCCTCCTTCCTTGGAAAACATGCCCTCTTTGCTGCTCACTTTCATCTCTCAATCTTACTTAGAAAATATCTCTAAATCAACTCCTCTCATCTTCTCGGTGTGTCTTGCTCACTACCCAATACATTCTTTTATAATCTGAAAATGACATTTTCCCCCCAAAGTGTTTTTTCACCTTCTCCAATCCTAAATCCAAAGGCCAAGATTAGATCTTTCATTTTTCAAGATCAAGGGTCATGATCCATTCCCTCCAAAATGAATCACTTGAAATATTAAAGTGATTTCACTTTATTACATAAGTGCTTTATGAAAATAAAGTCACTTTAGAATTAGAAGGTACACTTTATTACAAAGTCACTTTAAGAAAAGAACCACTTAAAACAACTTTATAAAAACCCATTACAAAGTTAAGTCACTGGTAGTGTAAATATGAGGCAACATTCGCATATAAGACAAAACATGCGGAGTACCTCTTGAGCTAAAAATCTAACATCAAAGACTTCAGGTTTATTCCTTAGAAAATATATCCAAGTATTCCTTGAGAAGTCATCTATAAATGAGACATAGTACACAGATTTTTCCAATGATGGAACCCACACAGGTCCAAACACATCACTGTGAACTAGTTGTAAAATTCATTCTTCCCTCGTTGCACCAGAGGGTAATTTTACTCGATTCTTCTTCCCATATACACAATGTTCAGAAAAATCAAAATCTAGAGAGCAGTTAGACATACCTTCAACCATACCTTTACCATGTAGTAGTCGAAGACCCATCTCTCTGATATGCCCCAGTCTTTGATGCCACAACATAACCTTTTCTCCAGAGGTTGTAGGAGTTATTTCTTCTTCAACTCCAATATTAGGAACAATGGAACTATTACACCCATCACTAATAGTGCTTCCTTGTTGCTTATACAGAGTTCCAAACCAAAATCCCTTCAGCAACACCATTGCTCCTCGAACCATCCTGCAGGTTTCCTTTTCAAATATTGTTTTTATCCCTGCATCGTCCATTTTACTTACAGAAATCAAATTTTTGGCCCATCCTGGGATGTGCAGAACACCAGGTAGTGTTCTAATCCTTCTATCTATGAGCCTCAACTTGACTTTTCCTCGACTTATGATTTTGGTTTTCGAGTCATCACCTAGGAAAATATTACCTCCATCATACCTTTCATATTCACAAAACCACTCCCTTTGGGGAGTCATATGAAAGGATGCACCTGAGTCAACTAACCATGCCTCATGATCTGCATGTGTGCTTGAAGAATCCAAGTACACATCCCCTCCTTCTTCCTTGGAGATCTTTTCTTTTGTAGAAGGAGATTCTTCAGATCCCTTCTTTTTATCAACTTTGGATCTACATTGTTTCTTGTACTGCCCATCTTTTCCACATCTCCAACATACCTTTATAAAATTCCAGGGAGACTTAGATATTCCCTTAGACTTAGATCTCCCACTTGAGGACTTATATCTATTTCTTTCCTGGGAGCGTCCTCTTACAAATCTGCATATGTTCTTTGTCCTTGCATGTTCTTCTATCTCATCTCCTCCGACAATAAGGATGATACCACTTCATCAAACTTCAAATCAGTTGTATTACTACCTATGGCCACAACCAGAATATCCCACGAGTCTGGTAAAGAGTACAGTAAACTGTTGCACTTATCTTCATCTGAAATTTTAATCTCAATAGATACTAACTAACTTACCATAGTATTGAAGGCATTCAAATGCTCTTCCACCAAGTCTCCATCTCTCATCCTCAGGTTATACAACTTCTTTCTCAGGAATATTTTGTTTACTAGGGACTTAGACTGATACAACTTCCCCAACTTATCCTATAAATATTTGGATGTAGATTCCTCTAACACATTTAGTAATACTAAATCTAAGAGACACAGTCGGATTGTGCTCTTCACCTTCCGATCCAACTTTTTCTAGTCATCTGCTGAAGTTCCTGTAGGTGTAGTACATGGATCCACCACAATCCATTGATCTTTGTCCACCAACATATCTTCCATCTTGAGCTTCCACAACTCAAAAATTTTCCCATTAAACTTGTCGATCTTCATTTTCGAACTGCCCGTCATTTCTTTTCACTTGAAAAATCAATACCACATATCTCCCACTGTAACAAGGCTTATCACAGTCCCAATTCAAACCCTTGACCACAAAGACATCCCCCTGAAGCCAACAAAGCTTTGATACCAAATGTAGATTTTAACCATGTACAATATTTTACTGCAAATACATTTTCAATAAAAGAACAAAAAACATACAATGGCAAATACACACATTACACAAAGATTTTTCCCTTGGAAACCCAAACTGGGAAAACCAACATATTCTATATTCATTCATAGTGATACATTGTTTAGAATACAATATACATATAGGAGAAAGTGGCATCCAAAACCCTAAATCAATGACCTAGATTAGTCAACAACCCTAATTCCTTAACTGGAAATAGAAAACCATTGGCAAAAACCATGTGCCAAAAAACCGCCCAACAATGGACACGAAAATCGAGGAGACACAAAAAATGAGGTAAAAATGTGACACGTTTCCCGAGGAAAAAATCCTCGGGGGCACTGCCCCCTAACCCTTGCGCAGAGGAGATATCACCCCCCTGCAACCCCCGAAGGGGGGGCCTAGAGCCCCCCCCTCAAACTTCCTTGCATGTCTGACGCAATGTAGCAGACATTATAGCTAGTCGTGCAAAGAATATAACACATACCCAACATATATGTGGACCCATATGGACCTAGGATATTTATGTGGACCTAGTTTGATTATAAATGATAGTGACAAAAGCAATGACATAAACAATGACAATGACGGTCTATATGGACCCAGTTTCTATGTGAGCTCAGTTTCTAAGTAGACCTAGTTTGATGATGCTGAATTTGAGGAAGGTATGATGAGTAGAGATCTTATGCACCAAGGTTGTTATAGGATGAAAGGTATGGTTTTCTATATGTTTTGAGGTTTGTATCTTGGAGTTTTTTGACACATGATTGAGGCATATCTTGGTGATTTTGGGCATGTGATTTGGGGGAATTCTTGAATATCTTAGTGATGATGATGTATAAGTGTCAGTGACAATAATAGCGATATTTATATTCAAGGGAGGGAGGAAGGGGTGAGGAAAGGGGCTTGGAGTTGGAGAATCTAGGGAGTTGTAGCTTCCTTCATGTTGGAGCCTATAAACTAGGGGGTTGGATCCTCCTTCCTGTTGGAGATGGAGAATGTAGGGAGTTGTAGCTTCCTTCAGGTTAGAGCCTGTAAATTAGGGGGTTGGTGCCTCCTTCCATTTGGTGCTGGAGAATCATGGAAGTTGGTGCTTCCTATGAATGTAATTCTTGACATGATATAAGAAAAGTGTTCTATGGTTTTCTCCCATTTGGGTTTCCACATAAAAATCTCTTGTGCACTGTGTATGATGTGATGCATTGCTGAATGGTTCTGTTAATTGTTAATTTTTACTAATGTTATGTTAATAATGGTAAAAAGTGCTTAATATTGATTCAGCCCCCCTCAGTATTGGTGAATATTCCAACAATTGGTTTCAGAGCAGGTCCTTCAGAAATAGTCTTGTTGGATCATGTTGTCATTGATGCCAATGGTTTGATTGATTGATGTCATTGATTGATGTCAAGTGATTGATTGATGTCAAAGGATTGATTGATTGATGATTGATGTAATATAATATGTATTGTCCTTGATGAGAATGC
>ML787883.1:341403-362447 GCA_009831015.1 Picea engelmannii | reverse complement strand
GGTTTTCTCCCAATTTGGGTTTCCACGTAAAACACTGGTGTACTGTGTATGTGTATGATTGTTCATTTGTTCATTGCTTATTTACTCTGCAGTTATTGGATGATAATGCTTCATTGATATAACACTTGGATTATATGGTTAAATTGCTCTATTACTGATTCACCCCCCCTCTCAGTAATCCAACAAGTCTAACCACTCAAAGGTAGATCATGGAGTGCATGGATAATGGAACTCCAGTTTTCATGGAGTGCATAGATAATGAGACATCGATGTTTGAGATATGGAGATCAAGAATGAAAGTATTTTTACAGACACACGGGTATGACGTTTGGGAATGAGTTGTTGCAGGATACACCGCTTCAAAGAAACCTCTGAAGAATGTAGACAAGAAGGAATTAAAATGGAACAAAAAAATAGCAGTGAATTCCATACTGGATGGATTATCTAATCCAGTAAAAGTCAAAGTGAGACAATTCTCATCAACCAAAGAGATTTGGAATAAGATACATAATCTCTACTCTAAGGAATCTCTTCTTGCAACCACATAGCCAGAGCATGTTGATCAAGATAAAGAAGATGATGAAATAGAATGAGAAGAAAGAAGATCATCATGTTAGACAGATCCAAAAGAAGAAATTGGTAGTATGGTAGATATGAAGAAAAATTCTTGTGTGCCCTAGAAAGACAAAGAAAATAACTTGAAAAGGTAGAAGAATAATTTTCTCACTTAAAAATCAAGGTAAAGGAAGAAGAAAAGAGAGAAGAGATTTTGAAAAGTCATCTTAAGGAAAGATCTGAGGACTTAAACAAGCTTGAAACAAAACTTAGTCAACAAGAAATAAGACTTGAAGAAGAAATCATCTCATTGAAACTTGAAGAAGCAAAGAGAATGAAAGAAGTAATGAAGATCCATATGATGAAGAAAGAAGAAGATTGTGAGAAGCTTGAAGAATAAGTCGTCTCAATGAGGGTTGAAGTTGACAATCTCAATAAGAAATTGAAGAGCTCTCAATTTCTAGAAGACATTCTCAAATATCAAAGGTCACCATTTTATAAAATGGGTTTTGGATACATTGGTGAGGCCTCATACAAAGAAGACATGAATTCCAATCAAAACAAGAGCATTGAAAAAAGAGGAAGCTCCACGCTGCCAGTAAATAAAGTTGAAGAGATGTATTCCAGGTTGTCAAAAAGGAAGAATGAAGAGAAGGATAAGAATTATGAAGAAATTCTCAAAGGAAGGGATCATGTGATCTAGGTGGATATCGGTGGCCACCCACCTTTTCCAACTAGCTCAAAACAATTTTCTCGCAATTTTGGCAATTTACTGTTTTTAGCAGTTTTTAACTTCTGGGGCCAATTTGAGGGCCTAAACAATGTTTTTTTCATGATCGAGCACCTCAATGAAAATAAAAGGCTTTGATTTACCCCTCTAAATGAATCTCCTCATCAATACCTTTCCAATGAGCTATCGTGCACCCTAAACGAATATCGTATGCAAAAGTTACAATCCCGGGAAGTTAATGTACTAACTTACCCCAACGGGGCCCACATGACTTTTGGTGCTTCATATCCTAGGGTTAGGTTTTTGAATGTCTATGGTTTTGGAATTCATATTTATTTTAAAAATTCCTTCAGAGCCTCATTGTACTCATATTCTTGCGAATGAGCGTAGTTGTCACATCTCTTCTCAGAGATAAGCTGCCACCATTCTAGCAAGCTTGTTTTCAGTCTGCATTTTATAGTTTTCAACATATTTCTTATTTAATAGAATTCAAGTTTTACTGTATCTCTGTGTTAACATTATAAATATGTGGTTTCATTTCATTCCACTCATAAATCCGGAGCATCATGGTCAACAAGAGTCAAAAAAGAATGAATGCAAAAGAGGTGTATATACAAGAATACCTTCTACCTCCAGGCATCAAAGAAGCTTCAATCATTGTGAAGAAAACAAAAGAAGACAAGATCATGATCAACTAAGGCGTGAATTCAGAAGGACTACATCACAAATAAGATCATGTACTCCCAGGTATCAAAGTTTATTTCCTGGTTATTGTCTTACTTGCAATAAATTTGGACATGAAGTTGTAGATTGCAGAGTGTATGGAAGAATTTTTCAAGAAAGATATGTTTTTGTGGCTCCCTACAATATTGAATGTTACAAGTGCTAGCGGGAGAAATCCCCCTATTACTATACCAGGTTCAAATTATAGGCAAAGCAACGATCTCCCTTAAAAGACGGTTCTACTTCTAAACTACCCCAAACAATCTGAACTCAAAAGACAAGAGAAGGAAAAGAGGATGTACCTTAGGTCCTTTCAGTTGGTGTTGACCTCCTTCTCCTTCGTAGTTTCTTGGGCTATTGGTTTCCTCCAAAAGTTGACCTGCAAACAATTTAGACAACAAAACTACAAGATATGCTATCTCTACTTATCAATGTTAGGGTTAAAATGTAAATGTAAATGCATTAACCAATGAAGCACAAAAACACAATATTTGGGACAAAAACAAAACTGTTTTATTCAGATGTGAAGATTACAAATGGTTATAACCTTCTTGCCGGCTCAAGCTCTACGAACCTGGTCTGGGCTCCTCTTACTACTTCTCCAAGTGCATCATTCTCGTAATACCTCTCACAATCAATTGATCTCCTTGGGAAATAGGGAAGGGATTGTATAGGAAGAGGGATGAAGGGGGAATGTTGAGGCCAAATATCAAAAGGGGCTGGAAAGCTTGAGAAAAAAGGGGGAAGGGATTTTGGTAGAGTTTCTATGTTTTAATGATTGAATGTGGAATGGAACCCCAAGACCTCCTTTTATATGACAAAAGGATAATTATTCAGTTTGGGGATGGGCTACAATGGGTGAATTGGTTGGGAAACCCTCGATAGCCTATAAACTCTGCCGAATTCCTTGCAACTTTTTATTTTTTTGCAACTTTTGGAGGTAAATGTGGGATGTTTAGTATGCAACATGTGTATGTACATGGGAAATAGTGCAACATAATGCGTACATGCTCCAAAAAAGGGTTTTTTAAAGAGAGATACTCAACATTAATTTGGAAAATTGTGCAGTTATAAAGGCCAATGCCATGTATGCATAGGTAGGGAATTTTAGGGCTATAAAAACAAGTGCCAAAACTATGGACACGTAGGTCGTGACTGTAGAAGCATGGTGAAGTCTTCTATGAAGGAAACCATTGATATTAGGTACACAAAGGTTTGGAGAAGAAAAATAAAATAAGAAGAGAAGGTGAATGAAGAACTCCCAAAGATCATACTCACAAGATTTGCAGATGTGAAAGATCATGATGAATCTATATGTAAAGATGAAGATATCAAAAGTCATAAGAATGATCCTGCAATAGAGCAATCTTATATATTGTTCTAAGCCATCCGGCTTGGAGACTCCCAATAAATGTGAATGTTGAAGAGGGGGATTCTAAGCAGCAGTAGCTATTAAAGATTAGAGAACTATCTTTCAGGCAATCCGAAGTGTTTATTTGCATATTTTGGCAAGGTAGATTTAGAGTAGTTTGATGGTAGAGGTGCATAATGTCTTGTGACATATTGGTTGATTAAGGAGCAGTTTTCGAAACAAATATCCATGTAGGTATGAAGGGGTCAGTTTGCAGTTACGAAGAATATCATTGGTACACTCTTGAGGCAGAGATTCATGATTGTATAAGAGGATTCCAAGCATGTATTCAAGTAGGAATATATTCATTAGAGATTCAATAATGTGTAATTGTTGTAGACTTGTGAACATATTTGATTCATCTTGAGAAGTAGGAATATGTAGTGATTAGTTGCCGCAGATTCAAAGAAGCTCTTCAGAATAGTAAAGTGACAGATGGGTTAGCATTGTGTGCAGTTGAGTAGCACATTCATGGAAAATTTTGTGATACATAGACAAATATGAATTCATTTGGTAGGTCTAGCAGAAGATACATGACAGTGGATGAACGCATGAGCTCAGGGAGATATTGTTGAATGGTGTTGATTGTGTCATTGATTTCAAAGAAGTGAAGAAGAGATGACATGAAGGAACCTTGATATGAACTATTTTCATATATGTCAGTGGATTACAATAACAGGAAGTACCAATGGACAAGAAGCCTCGAAAGAGAGGAAAGGAAGCATATATAAGAAGCCCCACATTCATTTGCACAACATCTTGCAAAGAAGAAAGGAGGAGAGAAATTGTCAGAAGACAGGGGGAGATAAACCATTAGGAAGAGTCATACTGTTAGAGAGAAATATCAGAAGCATGAATATAGGGGAGTAATGATCGCAAGGGGAGCATGAGTTTTTTCATCAATGCCAAAGGGGGAGATTGTTGGAAAGTTGGTTTTCATTGATATCAACCCTAGAAGAAGCCCCACAAAAAGCCTCTAGAAGTGATGGGTGTATTTGAAGAAGTCTAGAAGCCCCAGAATCCCCTAGAAGTAACGAGTGATGTCAACCTTAGAATAAGTCAAACAAGTCTTCAAAGTGGTCCCTTTATGGTGTAGCTTTAAGCATCGCCCTCATGGGAAGATGATTTGAAGAAGTCTATAAGAAGCCCTGGAAATATGGTTAAGTGGTTAAGAAGCCTTGAAGGTGTGGTCATGAACCCAGAAGTTGATTGAAGGAAAACAATATGCAGGACATTGCAAATGCATGCAAAACCTCCATTATATGATAGTCCTCATCAAGTCATTTCCAATGGTAGATGGCACACCATGTGGTTCCTCACAGTTGAGAAGTTATGCTCTCTTAAAGTTGAAGCCTTGAAGCATGGTCAAGAAGCCCCAGATTTAAGGTCAAATAAGTTACATGTTGTCCCTAAAGTCAAGTAAAGGACAAAATTTGTTGCAAACAAGAAGTTATAGGTCGGCCATAAAGACAAGCAAAGGAGGTACTTAGAAAAGTATAAATACCCATCAAGAGCCTCTCATTTGAGTAAAAGAAGTATCATGATTGATCATTAAATCTTTTGATATCTTAGCAAAAGCATGGAATCAAATTTTAAATGGAAGATGATCTGAAGAAGGGCGAAATTCCAAGGGAAGATGAAGTCTTGTGATTATGTGTTCTAAGGTATGTTCTTTAAAGGTCATCTTGCCATCTTCACTATAATGTTTTTTTCTAGAATTATTCAGATAGTGAAACTTGGAAAATGTTGAGAAGACATATCAAGGTACCTGTAGTACAAATTTCAACTTTTGGGTCATTGCAGTTTTGGAGATACACTCTATGGAAGATAGAGTTTTTGACTAGTCCTGTAACTCGTCACAAACAAATGTTCTAGGTAAAAAATTCATAACTTCTTCATAGAGGATCCAACTTCTGTGAGAAAAATTGCATTCAAAATATTACAGTCTGTAGTATTTGTGATGTGAGTTTTAGAATCAGAAATCAATAATGAGCACGTGGCATGTTGTACAAGTTCTCTCTCAAGAATAGGTCAAAATTCAGGAAGGTATTCCATTTTTTCTATATCTCCTTTTCAGTGATGAACAAAGTAGTGAAACTTGGAGGAATTTCATAGAAGATATCAAATAATATTGGGTACAAGTTTCAGATATTGATTCATTACATGTATGGAGTTATCCTTGTTGGAAGTTAGGGTTTGTGACTAATCTAGAAACTAGTCCCTGATATGTATTCGAGATAAATTTAAGAAGTGATGTTGGGGTTTATATGTGGACCCGTGTGGACCTAGGATATTTATGTGGACCAGTTTCTATGTGGACCCAGTTTGATGTATCAATGATAGTGAAAGAAGCAGTGATAGAAATATTGACAGTGACAACAACAGTCTATATGGACCCAGTTTCTAAGTGCACCCAGTTTGATGATGCTAAAGTTGAGGAAGGTATGATGATCAAAGATCTTATGAACCAAGGTTATTATAGGATGAAAGGTATGGTTTTCTATATGTTTTGAGGTTTGTATCTTGGAGTTTTTTGGCACATGCTTGAGGCATTTCTTAGTGATTTTGGGCATATAATTTGGGGGCATTCTTGAAGATCTTGGTGATGATGATGTATCAATATCAGTGACAATAACAATGATATTTATATTCAAGGGATGAATGAAGGGGAAAGGAAAGGAGTTTGGAGCCTCCTTCTAGTTGGAGCAGGAGAATATAGGGAGTTGTAGCTTCCTTCAGGTTGGAGCCTGTAAACTAGGGGGTTGGAGCCTCGTTCCAATTGGAGCTAGAGAATATATGGAGTTGTAGGTTCCTTCAGGTTGGAGCTTGTAAATCAGGGGGTTGGTTCCCTCTTCCAGTTGGTGCTAGAGAATATTAGAATTTGGTGCTTCCTATGAATGTAATTATTGATATGATATAATAAAAGTGTTTTGTGGTTTTATCCCATTTGGGTTTTCACGTTAAAATATCTTGTGCACTGTGTATGATGTGATGCATTGTTGAATGGTTTTGTTAATTGTTAATGTTTACTGATGTTATGTTAATAATGGTAAAAAGTGCTCAATAACCCCCTCTCAGTATTGGTGAATATTTTTAATTTTGGTAGCTGCGGGAGGATCTTTCCCTCCTAGATGAACTTTCTTATATGCAGAGAATATTCTGGAAGCAAGAGATCCATTGGACAGATGTTGAAATACCCTAGAAGAGAAGTCGACCCAGAAGAATTAGAATAATGAAATGGCACCTTTCCAGAGAAGAATTCGGCCAAGTCTAGTGGCCAGGAAGATTATAAATAGAGGGTGTCTTGGCTCATTTGTACACTCACTCACACTCTCCCAGCTACATAGGAGCAAGGCGCAAGTTTGGAGGTGACACAACTGATGCAGTAACTCAATTCAATCTTTTGGTATATCTCTCTTGTTCGCTACTCCTTAAAGAGGTGTGCTACCTTGGTATGGTGATGTTGATGCAACTGTGGTGGTATTTCTGGTTGAACTATAATTTGTGCTAGGGTTTATCTGATTGGACTTGCTTTGTGAACAAAATCTATCTAAGAAAGGTTGTTGGGTTTTCCCCCCATTTGGGGTTTTCCCAGGATAAATCTCTTGTGTTCCTTTTGTCTCTTGTTTATGTTGATAATTCTCAATACATGATATATATATGTTAATGGTAATGAAGTAAAAGAAAACAACTAACACTAATGCTTTGTAAATAAGGAAAATCTAACATGGAATCAGAGTTGGTTACCTTCATAACAATTTGATCACTGGAAGGAAGATTGCTACAACGACACCTTGCAGATGCAATACTTTGTCAAGCTCGTTGATCACTATCCCAAGTATGTTGGGGATAGTTATTTCACAAAGAAATGCACCCTGCCCTAGCGTACCCTTTGAAACCCTAAACATGCAATTTGATAAAGTTTGAAAAATTGAGGTTTTTCAGTGCTAGGGTTTCTACCATAAAAAATGTCAACCAACATGAGAGTTGAAGATAGATTGGATGGAGCAGACAACTTAAGATCCTGGAAGCACATAGTTCTCCTCATTCTAGAAGAGAATTATCTATTGGATCACATCAAGCAGATGCTTCCAAAACCAGAAGAAGTAGACGCCAAAGAAAAGTTCAAGAAGAATAAAATTAAGGCCAAGAGGATCTTGACAGACTCAATAAAGGATCATTTGATAACTAATGTGTCAGAATTGAAGACATCAAAGGAAATGTTTAATGCCCTAACTAGAATTTATGAAAGTAAGAATACCAGTCGAAAGCTTACTCTAAGGAATCAAATCAGAAATGTGACAATGAACAACTCAGAAACAATATCCAACTATTTCATAAGGATATCACAGATAAAGGACCAAATAGAAACCATTGGAGATCTAGTGGAAGAAGTTGAATTTGTGACTACTACATTCAATGGATTTCCTTCCTCTTGGGATCCATTTGTTCAAGGGATTTGCGGCAAAAGAAAATTTCCCAAGTTCAACAAGCTATGGGAAGAATGCACCCAAGAGGAATCCAAATTGATATCCAAATCACA
This sequence comes from Picea engelmannii, assembly GCA_009831015.1. Taxonomy (NCBI): domain Eukaryota; kingdom Viridiplantae; phylum Streptophyta; class Pinopsida; order Pinales; family Pinaceae; genus Picea; species Picea engelmannii. The sequence goes on along the minus strand of ML787883.1, from coordinate 354,485 downwards.
TAAGACTAATGATGATGAAAATAAATCACTTTCTGCCCATGTGAAGAAGAGAAAGGAAAGGGAAGAAGGCGACCCGAAGAAGCCTAAGAAACCATGCTACAGGAAGGATGCATCAAATATCAGATGCTACAAATGTAATGAGATGGGACATTATGCCGCACAATGTCCTCTTAAAAATGAAAAGGGAAAGAAGAATCACCATGCACATGTAGCAGATGTTGAGGAGCACGATGAAGAGTATGTCCTTTAGCGAGTAGTGCAGTTTGCATATCAAGTTTGATATTTCTTTATATTGTTTCATTTTAAGTAAGTGTTGTAACTAGAATACAATATTTAGAATTCTATTATTGTTATCTCTATTGATAGTTTAGTAAACACTTGATTATTGTTGGGACGACTACCATTAGGTGAATGATCACATTAATAATTCACTTGTTTACAAGATAAATTGATCTTGTCTAGGAGATTATCTTGGTTGTTGACCTTGTTACAGGAAGGTTATCTTGTAAATTCCATGGAGGCTACCATGGAGATGTTGTTGTTCTTGTTTCTTGTTCTGGACAGGTCAAAGGTAATAGCTCCGAGAGGAAGCTATAATGTCGGTTGCAAGAGGAAACAATTCAGATGGTCCCTAGCTGAGACATGGAGCAAACTATCCAGACATAATAGTTGTACACATCCATGTAATAAAGGAACTAGAGTTCAGAGGGAGTCATCCCTTAGGATCTTGTAGAGAGGATCAACCTCCCCAAGACAGTTCATAGGAGATCAAACTTTAGAAAAGGTCAGCACATACAGAGGGAGTATATGACTCCATAGATTATATAGACTCAGAGGGAGTCAAGCTTAAGAGGGAGCTCACTTCAGAGTTTGAGATGAAGGATCTAGGTTTGATGCTTTACTTCTTGGGATTGGAGGTGTGGCAGAGATCAGATGATATTTTCCTTAGCCTAGGAAAATATATTGTTGAGATCCTACAGAGATTAGGGATTATGGACTGCAATTCCATGGCCGCACCCATGAAAATAAATTTAAATATCTTGAGTGATTCATCTTCATATTTGATGGATCCCATGATGTACAGACAATTGATTGGATCCTTGATGTACCTATAGAGATATACAAACTCTGACTGGGCAGATAGTGTGATGGATCAGAAGAATACTTCTAGATGTTGCTTCAGTTTGGGATCATTGTGATCTCATGGTTGAGAAGGGATCATAAATCAATGGTACTCGGTACAGGAGAGGAAGAGTATATAGCAGCCAATATTGCAAGCCGTGAGGTAGCATGTATTCAAAATTTTCTTGCAGGACTTCATCTAAGACATGATGTAAAAGGGAGCTGTGAAGATCCAATACACATCCACAGATGAGTAGCATCAGGATAACATTCTTGTAGATTGGTCATGTTGATTTGACCAAGGGAGAATGATACATTCACTCACAAGATTAGCCATGTTGATTTGGCTAGTGGTGAATGGCCCAGGCACAGTCTTTCTCCTATTAGTCATGTTTATTTGACTAGGAGCGGAAAGACTCGAGATGCTCCAGAGACAATCTTGGTGTGATGCAGAATGTCGAATCTCGTTCATAGGGAGGCGTGTTTTCTCTTATCATGCCAGATAATTCCTCTGGCCAAGGGTTCCCTGGATCAGTCTTATGACTGAGGGGGTAATGCACTGTCGGACTTGATGAGAGAAGAAACATCACACGCATAGTCATGAGGACTATGGGAGTAGCTTCATTCTACTGGATGAGACTATAACTATGGTTGATGGCATATTATAGTGGCAGTGTGCTACTAGATGATTGTTGCATAGTTATAGAGTCATCGACTATGATTATGGATGATGGCATATTGTAGTAACTGTTTGTTACTAGTTGATTGTTGCATAATCATAGGTATGACTATGTATGGTGGAATTGTAGTAGTGGTGTGATACTAGTTGATTGTTACATAGTCATATGGGTCATGACTATGGTTGAGGGCATATTGTAGTAGTTGTGTGCTACTAGTTAATTGTTGCATAGTCATGGAGGTGGTAGACTATGATTATGGCTGAGGGAATATTGTAGTGGTTGTGTGCCACTAGTTGGTTACTGCATAATCATAGAGATTGTTGTAGCTATCATTTGATTACAGGAGAGAGACATTGTGTCTCTGGATAGTAGTTGTGTGCTACTTGGAGTGGTTTTGCACCATTGGATAGTAGTTATGTACTACTATGGATCGACACAATCATGTTCTACTAGATGGCATTGTAGTAGCTATGTGCTACTAGTTGATTTCCATGGAGACTATTAGTTCACATTGGGAGTAGTTGAGTGCTACTTGATTGCAGAGACTATGATAGATGATTCAAGCTACCGATGACATTTTGGCATTTGTGTGCCACCAACTGATTGTAGAGTAGTCAGTGGACTACTAGATGAAGACATCATGAAAGATGCCTCCCTAACTAAGAGGGAGTGTTGATGTTTGGTAGCTGTGAGAGGATATTTCCCTCCTATATGACCTTTCTTAGATGAGGAGGATATTCTAGAAGTAAGAGATCCATTGGACAGATGTTGAAATACCCTAGAAGAGAAGTCGACCCAGAAGAATTAGAATAATGAAGTGGCACCTTTCCATAGAAGAAGTCAGCCTAGTCTAGTGTCTAAGAAGACTATAAATAAAGGATGTCTCAGCTCATTTGTACACTCACTCACAGTCTCCCAACTACACAGAAGAAAGGCTCAAGTTTGGAGAAGGTGACATGGTTGCTGCAGTGACTCAATTCAGTCTTTTGGTATCTCTCTCTTGTGAACTACTCCTTAAGGAGGTGCCCTACCTTGGTATGGTGTTGTTGTTGCAGTTGTGGTGGTATTTCTGGTTGAGATAGCCTTTGTGATAGGGTTTATCTGATTGGTATTTTTGAATGGAATCTATCTAAGAAAGTTTGTTGGGTTTTTCCTCCATTTGGGGTTTTCCCAGGATAAATATCTTGTGTTCTTTTTGTCTCTTGTTTATGCTACTACTTCTTAGTACATGATATATATATGTTAATGGTAATGAAGTAAAAGAACACAAGTAACACTAATGCTCTGTAAATAAGGAAAATCTAACAAATATTCCAACACTCTAGTAGTGTCGTATTCGACGATGGGTACAACAACTAAGTCGATACCATATAAGCAACCCAAAGAAGAACAAGAAGACAAGAAAAGGATTGCCACTCCATCCAACCAACAAGTATTCGACCTTCAAAAAACAACCAAACAAAAGGAAGTGTCTTATGTAAAAGGACCAATTCTCTCAAATCCCCTTTGTGGGAATTTTTTTATAACCACCAATGCATGAGATCAACAGAGTTGTACGAGGATTGAGAAACAAACAACTGCAAAGTAATAATGCTATGCACAATCATAACAAGAGTGCCATGGGATAGATTCAAGCACAAAACCACAGTTCTTGTGTAATTTTATTTTCCACTCACTTCACCACAAAGGAAATCACCTCGTACCCATTTTGACAACATGGCACACCCCCACACTCTAATGTTGCTTGGTTTATACCAATCCATGCCCACTAGATGGTTTGAGGACAATTTGTCCAACCCACCAAGAAGAATAGATCAGAATAACTATCGTATCTCATCGATGAACATGAGGAGAAGATTTTTAAGAGATTCAACATTAAATTCCCTTCACATTTGATAGGTGCAATATCTCTCTTTTGGTGTAAGCCCCAAATAAACTCATGATCAACGAGAAAAAAAACAATGATAGTCGACGAACATGGATAAACCCAACGCAATAGAAACTCGACTAGAGAAGTTAATATTACGAACATCGTTAAACATGAACGAGTTAAAAAAAAGTACTCCAGTGCAATACTGGATCACTTGACAGGAATATCGTCGATCATTGCTAGGTACCAATGTCGAGAGGAGGTTGTGGTCCACGTCCTCACAATGTGATCTACAACCAAGGGAAATCGAATATTAACAACGATATCAATTGTCCTGGAAACAAGAAGCAACAAAGAGAATCAATCTCAAATGGCTGAAGAGGGAATCTGAACTCTATGATGATCAATGCTCCTAATGCCCATGCCAATAATTACGGTGGATGTGACACACTATGGACGAAATCTATGATGGCCCACCAACAATAGAAGAAAAAATTGATATATAATTGTTGTCTTTGTTTCTCATTATCATAAAGGGAGTAAAGACAAAGGCTGGTAAATGAAAGGTCATGGGGATTGGGGTGAAGAGCCCATATTGATTTCTATGGAAGGGGGCTGAATTATATATAATGAAAACAGTGAAATGATTAATAAAGTAGTAATCGTTGGTTGTGATATGAGAGAGATGAAAACGATAGGGGGATATGATTCCACAAGAGAGAGGGATCCAAGCGAGATTTTACTCATGGGTATTAATCCAACCCACAATCCTAAAATTATTATCATTATGTATAACATTTTATTTGTTGTTGAGTGATCCCAAATCCAATCATTAAACTCATGTAAGAGGGTGGATGTGAGGAGTCACATACCATAGTTATTGGGAGCATGGGGTTGAAGTATAATCATCCTTGGGAAGAGTGTGAGTCAATCAAGCAACGAGAAAGGGAATTAAATTCGTATGCAGAAAGTAGAGAGTTTTTACAAGCATATTTTGGGAAGCTTGAGGAGAGCGAAGTGTTGGGAAGAGAACCAGTCATGCTATGTTTAAAGGAAGTCATTGTTTCGCTGTGTTTTATGCTGGAAATGTGGCATGTTTGTTTGTAAAATAGGTGGTAAGCCTATAATGAGTTTTGATGTTGAGGAAATGGCTCAAGAGCCTTGTCAAGGCTATTGTGAGCACTCCTAAAGAAATTGAGAGTTCCTAAAGTTCCCAAATAAGAGTTTTCTTGGCCAACCAAATGCACTGGAAGCCATGATAAATGAATGGTTTATCCCGAGAGACTGTGAGTAGTGAAGGGGGTACCTTCCTTAGGTTATGCAGGTTGTGGGGAAGAGAGAGCTAGTGGATTAGACCTGTTGTAGGAGTAGAACCTGAGTTTTAGTTCATTGAGTGTGGAGAGTGGACAACCAGAGGGATAGATCTCCTTGTGGAATCATAACCTCAGTTAGGGGGTGGCTTGTTGTTGAGAGAAAATGAACAACATCACCTATGTCTAGGAATTTCATCCTTCGTACACAACCAATTGGTTACATTTTATAAAAGGATAAGTGTATGTTGTTTTATTATGATTATTCCACTATGAAAATGAATATTTGAATGTTGTGTGTTTATTGTGTGCTTACTAAATGCATTCACATTTATATATATGTTGTTAGATGCATGGGTAAATCAACATGTTGTTTTTTGTAATTTTTATGGGATTATTTCCTATCGGTTATTTTTTATATGTATAGGGAGTTTTTGATTTCGTAATTAGCAAGCTAGTAATTTCCACAGTGACTGGACTCAGGTTGGGTGTTGGGTGTTGGGTATGTTACAGAATGGTATCAGATATTTTGGTTCAACACCTGACTTGTATGGGCCAAAGATCAGCATGAAGTTGGTAAAATTCATCATCTCAATATTTGAGTTGTGTCGAATTTGGGGAAAATAGTAAAATATGAGTGAAATATCCAAATTTCTAAGCAATTCAAGTCAGAATCACACTTAGAATGGTTGTTATGGGGGGGTCATTTCGAATTCTAGGCGATAGAATTTGTTTTAGGCAGGTGAGTCGGCTATTTTAATGATGGTCGCGAGCTAGAAATATGGAAAAATCAGCTAAGCAAAGAAAGGAATAACATGCGCTAAATATTGGCACTACATGATGTAAAATTGGTGGTGCATGTGTAATATTGGTGTGCAATGCATGTGCATTGAATATTGACATTGCATGGTGCATAATTGGAGGTGCACACATAATATCAGTGTGCAGTGCTTGCACATTGAATATTGACGTTCCATGGTGCAGAATTGGTGGTGTGCGTGTAATATTGGTGCACGGTATCAAAAGTTTCACACAGAGGATATTGGTGCACGGTATAAAAAGTTGTGCACACTAGATATTGGTGCGCGGTATAGAAAGTTGTGCACATTGGATATTGGTGCGCGATATAGAAAGTTGCACGCACCTAACATTGGTGCGCGGTATAAAAAGTTGTGTGTTGTGAATATTACTGCACGGTATAGAAATTTGCGCACACTGGATATTAGTGTGTGGTATAGAAAGTTTCATGCACCGGATATTGGTGTATGATATAAAAGTTGTGCACACTGGATATTGGTGCAAGGGGTGTGCATTAAATATTGGCGTTGTGTATTGTGGATTTGGTGCGCATTGAATATTGGTACATAATGTAGAATTGATGTGTGTGCAGGCTTCGAAAGTGAAGAAGAGAAGAAGGATGCCACATAGACAAAATTTTCCTATAGTCTTAAGCAAAAAAAAAAAACCTTAAACAAAAAAAACTAAGTTTGGAGACAAAATCGTATTTTGGTCATAACAAAAGCATAATAGCTCAGAAGAAGATAATATTTTATGGGTTTTGTTCGCAATGTTGAGGGATATAGAAGTGCCAAAGAGGGCCATTGGCTAATTATGCTTTGATTTTCCAAAAAATGTAAATTACATGTTTGTAAAGATCAAGGTCAAACTCAATGGTAGGAGCACAATTATTGTTGAAACTTGTACAGAGTGTCATAAAAGAAGACATAGAAATAATGTGTGAAGGTTGTTGATACTAAGAGGGGGGTGAATCAGTATCAAGTACAATTTAAAGACTTTTTCAACTTATACTTAAACAATTCAATTATATCCAATGAGCAATGAACAATAGTATAAGAGTTACACCAATACACCACAATACACCATGCACAATATATGAGAAATAATCAATAGTTATTGTTCAAGGGAAGTAATGACTTCCAAAGGTAGCTACAACTTCCAAATGTAAAGGGAGGAACAAAACTCCAAGAGGAAGATAAAATCCTCCAATATCAAGAGAGGGTTGAACTTTCCATCCTTTCCCCTTCCTTCCACCCAAGAATATATGAGAGATAATACAACTTTACATTAAATCATCACCATCAACCAACCATCACATAGAACCTGATAATGCTTTATGAGACTTCTTCAATTTATGCAATTATTCAATTCTTGGAGTACTCTGATCCTATAGATAATATTACTCAATGTATTCTCTGAAACTTCTCCAAGTTTCACTCGAATCCTCCCCAAAAAGAAGTTATAGAGAGAATGGTAGACCTTGTTCAATTCGGGTTTATTCAGAAGAACGAACTTGTACAGAATGCCCCGTGCTCAATATTTAACATCAGATTCTGAAACTCACACACAAGAAACTAAATTCCGTACTCTTTCCAATGAAAGCTGTCCCACTTCATTTGGATTCTCTATGAATATGTTATGACTGTTTTACCCGGAACACTTGTTTATTGACTAGCTTTAGGATTGGTCAAAACCCTATCTTGCACAGAGTGTATCTCCATAATTATAGCGAATCAAGAGCTGAAAATTTTACCATGGGTACCTTGATATGTCTTCTCAATACCATATCAATTTCACCATCTGAATCGTTCTATAAAGAATGTTATAGAGAAAATGGTAAGATGACCTGAAAATAACATACCTTAGAACACATCACCAAAAGACTTCATCCTCCCTTGAAATCTAGCCTTCTTTTCTTATGATTTACTTTGAAATTAGACTTGTGTTTCAAATGAATGTATAATGAAATTTAGTTATACCATTTATGTCACTTACTTTTAACATTAGGGCCGAACTGTCACTTTCTTATTTTGTAATTCTTTTCTTTAATTATCTTCAGGGCCTACATGTACTTCCTTCTTCAATTCACTTTGTCATCTTCAAAAATTCATTTCTCCTCAACCATGAGGATCTACGTGATGTGCCACATACCACCAAAAAAAACATGATGTATACTATCCATCCATGGGTGTTGTATCTGCATGTGCATTGTCCTTCATGTCCAAATACCTTAATCAATCTTGTGGTCCAAAACCAATGACTAGGGTTGACATCAATGACAACAACCAATCTTCCAACAATCTCCCCCTTTGTCATTGATGGAAACACTCATGCTCCCCCTATCATCATGATACCAATTTCTCTCCCCCTTTTACATCAATGGCAAAGGGTAGGGATGCTCCCCCTTAACATGTGGCAAAAGGTAACTCTCTTCTTTGGGGCTGCTCCCCCTGAACATGTGGCACTCAACAATACTTCATCCTTATTTTTGGTCTTTGGGACTTTTTATTCCTTGGAATCCTTTTGTGTGGCTTCTGTCTTCTCTATCTTCTTCATGTCTAGGATGTATATGTTGTTCGGTCTTCTTGTTGCAGTTGCAACCAATCTTCTTGAGTTATTTTCTCTGATTTTACATTTTCGAGAGTCAAACGTAAGAGTGTATCCTTGATCACATATTTTGCTGAAACTGAGGAGATTATGCTTTAGATCTTCAACCAATAGGAATTTTATTTCTTTTACATTTTCACTTACAAGATGTACAGTTCCTTTTCCAAGTATTTTGGTAGATGAGTCATCTCCAAATGCAACATTTCCACCCTTTTTCTTCAAGATGACAAATTTTCTTTGATCTCCAATCATATGAGATGAGCACCCACTATCTATGAACCATTCATATTCTTCTTTGCATTCTTTAGCGACCAATCCTATTCGAAAATTTCCATTGTGTGGAATTTCTTTCCTTTTCCATGTTGTAGTTGGTATGCAGACATTTGGCATATGATTATATTCCTTCATCTCTTTGCAATCTCGTGCTTTGTGACCAAGATTATTGCACTTGTAACGTACGATATTTTGATCCATTAATAGGTCAAATGGATTATAATTTTTGTTGACAGGTCCACAAACATTTCCATATCTACTTTTTTCACCATTCATGTAGCTTGCATAGTTATTCCTTTCATTGATTCTACAATTGATTGCCTTGTGTCCAAAATTTCCACAAGTATAACAATGTCCAAGAAAGCAATTTTGATACCGGGGCATAAGTGATCTTCTTTGTGGTGTGGTCCATCTGGTTTCACGATCTATTCTTCTGTAGTTTCCTTCATAATGATTTCTTTCATACTTGATGGGAGAGGATCTTCTTGATGTCTCATTCCTTCTGAATTCTAGTCTTCTATCCTGTTGTTCAACTTGTTCTGGAGTGTTGGTTTCATCATTTTCAACTTCCTTCTCTTGTTTTGTTGTCTTCAAACTGTCATTGTATCCTAGTCCTGTCTTGTCATTTGGAGATCTTTGACTGCTAAGGATATCATCTAATTTTTCAGTTCTTTTTTCGAACTTCTTCAACTTCTCTGTTGTCAATAGTAGCTCCCCTTTTGTGTGATCCAATTCTGCTTTCAATTTCTCATCATCTTCTAATTGTTCCTTCAAGATATTAATGGTCTTTTCAAGCTTGTAATTCTCTTCTTCACAAATACTCAATTCACCTTTTAGTATTATGCTTGTGTTTCTAAGCTTGTTATTTTCAGTTTCAACATGCTTCAAATTTTCAAGATTCTCATCTTCTTGTTCACTCTCTGCATTGTCTTTGTATCCCCAAAATGAATCAATGTTGGTTTCTTCATCTGAATCTTCTTCAAAAATGATTTCTTCTTCTTTAGAATTCTTGTGATCATCATCTTGGGTTTCTTGGGTTATGAAGAGGACTTCTCCTCCATCATTATCTTCTTCATCACTCTCATCTGAGGAGATGTCATCATCCTTGGAGTAGAAGCTCTTTTTATTGTTGAGAATTCTCTTTTTATAGTAGCAGTTTTCAACAATATGTCCTACTCTACCACAGTTAAAGAATTTGAGAGGAGACTTACCTTTGTATCTTCCACTTCCCTTTTGGAACCTTCTTACGAAATTTGTTATTTCTTCATCAAGGTTGTTATCCTTGTCTTTTGTCTTCTTTATGGATTTAAAGGCTGCTTCATTGTTTGTCTGGTCACTTTCTGTACCTGTTCTCATTTTATATGCTATAAGAGACCCATGTAATTCATCCATTGTCATTTTGGTCAAGTCCCTAGTTTCTTCAATGGCGGAGACCTTAGAATCATACTTCAAGAGAAGTGATCTCAACACTTTTTGTACAACCAAGGATTCATCGAGCTATTCACCTAATCCTATGATAGCATTAACAACTTCATCAACTCTAAGAAAATAGGTTGCAATATCTTCCTTTTCATTCATCTTCAAATTTTCAAATTTTTCTCTATGTCGTTGAAGCTTGACCTGCTTAACTTTTGGATCACCTTCGTAGATACTCTTGAGTTTTTCCCATACATATTTAGTAGTGTTGCAACCCATCACTTTGATAGCAATGGTTGGTGTCAATGCTGCTAGAATAACATGTCTAGCTTTTGAATTACAACTCATAAGCTTCTTCTCATTTGGATTGGTTGGAGCATTATTTGGGATTACATAGCCATTTACAACTGAGTACCAAATATCTACTCCCAAAGCCATTAGGTAATTTTTCACTCTATCACTCGAGTATGCATAATTTCTTCCATCAATTTTTTGAATCCCATTTGATGTTGATGTTTGGAAAACATCTGGAAGACATTCTCTAAAGATAATAATTAATAGTATAATTATTAATTGATTATTAACTATAGTATATAATAAGTAATAATAATAACAAATAGTTATTGATTATTCAATGGACGCATCCTTTCATGGATGGTCACCTTATGTTCCCTATATATGGAACACTCATTATTGTAATAATATATCAAATATCTCTCATATCTCATATGAATAAAAACCAACATGGTATCAGAGTAGGACTGGGCTACCCTCTCACAAGATTCTGTAAGAAAGTTGCTTCTCATTCAACGACCATTTCATTGGATTCAATGGATTCAGACACTCTCTCTAGTATCTTTGGGACACAAATGCTAATGCAAGCTAGGGCACCAGGATTTGGAGTTGGCGCATTCAATGATGAAGAGTGGTCGACGTTAGCTACAATACCTGGATCAAGATGCGGAAGCCATTATGGATCAAGGAGACTATACATTATCGGTGGTCGAACAAACAAATTCAAGCACAACAATGTCTATGTGTATGATCCAGAGATATATCCAGGCGAGGGGTTGTTTCCACCACTGTTCATGGAATAATTTACGTGTTCAGAGGGTGCAGTGATCAAACTGATCCATAAGGTGAAATGTGCGAGCCATCTACTAAGAAATGGACCTGCATTTCTAGTTTTCAAACCCTAATCGATGTGCTTCACATCGATTTTGACCCTGTAGCGAGCTCTACTATTTTGGACAATAAGATATTCATACAAAGCTTGGGGAATGGCTTGCTAATTTAACTGATATATTGACCCCTGCGTGGTTAAATCCATTGAATCCACACGAGAATGTGAAAGTGGAGATGGGGTTTCTTTGGATCTATACTTCTCCAAATTTGGCTTGCAGGTTCAACAATGGAAGAGCAAGACAGTAGCTATTGGCTGAGATTGTAAGCCTCCACTAGTTCTACATGCCAAGTTGGAAGAAGCTACTGGGTTCTTGAAGTTTGTGATGTTGACATGCATCTATAGGTAGCAAGTTCATCTTCAATGGAGAAGAAAGAGTGGTAACAAGCATGAATATCTCTCATATTGTTATGAATATCACCACTATTGTTATATGGCACAAAAGTATGTATCAAGTGGAAATCTCATAGTCAGATCAGGTTGTGTAAAATATGCTACCAGTGGTGAACGAGATAAACATTATGATTACAACTCCCTTTTGATCTAAGTGGAGGTCACCATGGTTTAGGTAGTTCCATTAGTCAAAGGAAGGTTGCTATCCCATGTGACAACATGGCTAGAAGAATCACACCTTGGAGGATAACAATGACATCTACTGAAGAGTCCCACGAATACTAAAGATGTGGGAGGCATGTAAATGCATTACGCACTCGAGATGGATATATGATGTTGCTTGGATGAGGTGCCCGCGACATTGTTGTTGCCTTCCCAAAGATGCAAATTTGATACACATTTGATAGCCTTCAGGATCTAGTCGAAATTGGTGAGAATGGTCAAATGAAGGAACCAAGATATTGGTTTCAAGAGGAAACCTCGATGTGTCTTGGAGGACATTGGTTCCATGAGGGAACCTCAATGTGTCCTAGAGATGTTTGAGACAACATCATGAGACATTATCCTTGGAGGGTCCTATATGGAATAATAGGAGTAAATGTGGACTTCATCTTGACGTGCCTCAAATGGTCAGATGAAGAAACCAAGACATTGGTTTTATGAGGAAACCTTGATATGTGTTGTGAGACATTGGTTCCATGAGGCAACCTCGATATCTCTTAAACATGTGTTCCATGAGGGAACCACAAAATTTCTAGTATGGACACAGTTCATGAGTGAAGCATGAGGTTGGACACTTCAGGATATTTGTTTGTCCAGTATACATTCATGTACCCAAGGAGAAAAGGACCAAGCTAAACCCTTCAGGCAGAAAGGGTACATTTGTGGGCCACAGTGAGTCTTCAAAGGCATATTGGATCTACATCCCTGGTCAGAGACAGGTTGAGATGAACAAAGATGTTACCTTTGAGGAGGAGGTAGCCTTCAAGAGATCTAGAGAATCCCACATGGATATTGATAGTGAGAAACAAGAAGAGATAGTTCCTTCTCCCCCTCCAGTTGATGTTCCCAAAGATATTGTAGTAGGTCAGAAGAGACCTACATGGACTTGTCAGACTCTGCAGGAGGAAGAAAGACATGCATCTCCTTGTGGTACCTTCTGAGAGAGCAAGAGACCTCAGAGATATTTGTGCTATGTCGCAGATATGAGCCACATCATTGATTCTGAGCCTTCATGTTATGAGGAGGCATCTAGTCAACTAGTATGGAGAGATGCCATGATGGAGGTATTAAGCCCTAATATTGGCTCATTACCCCTTAATTGGGGCATATTATATTATTAATGTTATTTTATTTATGTCGGCTTTAGGCCATTAGTTGTAATTATACCTCCTAGTCTCCTATATATACCAAGGAGACATTTTCATTTT